>NDXB01001084.1:76992-110044 GCA_002631895.1 Agapornis roseicollis
GGTTTTTCCCTTTTCTCCCCTTTTTTTTTTTTCGCGCGTGTGTGTGTGCGCAGCATATGCAGTAACTGTATTTTTGAGGGAATACATAATCATCTTGTAAGAATGCCCATAAATCTGGCTCATCATAACAAACTATGAACTCCAGAGTAAACATCAGGGGCAATGTGGAGTAATAAATAGTAGGTTGCTTTGTAACATACTGTGAAGCTCAAATTAGCAGTGCTTTCTGAAAGTGACATTCGTAGAACCTGCCTATCACTGGTATTCATACACTGTTGTGACTTACAGATGTGTTTCTGCTTATCAGCAGATATGTTATAATAGAAGATTAACTTCAGTGTGCATGTATTTCTTGCCCTTCATCTTTCTTTTGATCATGGTAGCATGCAACGGTACTGCTGTTCTGATCTATACATCTTTTGAAAAGGGAAAAAATGACATCAGATGATGGTCTTGTTCCGCTCTTCAGCATGTACCACTTTTTAAATTCTGGTTTAAATATCTGTGTGTCACTGTCTGAATTACACGTGATTTTACTGTGCATTTATTTTTTCGAATTTCAGATACTATTTTTTTTTCTTTGGGGTGAGATTTTTTTAATGTAGAAGTATTTTTATTTTTTCCCTACCTTTATTTGATATGCCTTAGTATGAAAGTTATACTAAAAAGAAATTGAAATTATTAAAGGCTCTTTCTTTCTAGGGTTGTGTTTGTAATAGCCAAGCCAGAATATTAGTTGTTATAGCTCATGTTTAGTAAAGCTGGCCTTGCAGTGTCAGATCTGTCATTTAAGCATTCAGCATGTTCTCAGTATTTGTATGAGGTCTCTAGGACCTTAGAAGAAGCAGTTGCTGAACTGACTTAGGCTGTTTTATTTACCCTAACATAATGAGCAATTAGAAAAGTGCCACGGCTAGTATTTTGAAGACACAGTGTTCTGTGTTCCAAAGTTGAGGAAGGAAACTTCAGTAAATAGACATCCAAAGCTCTCGATAGTTCTTACTGTGGGGAAACAGACTAATGAGCAGCATCAGGGAGTCGACATTAGGAAATGGAAATACATGGTGAATCATGACATGTCTGTCAGCTCCCTACAGTGAAGATCCAATCAGTCGTGGTGAATAAATGAGATGACTTATTTCTAAAAGAATTATGCTTTGTGAATCAGTTTAGGCATGAGCCCAAGATCTCGCTTTACAGATTACATTAGCAATATATAGGAAGGGGAGGGTTGTAAAAGGAACAGTAACAGGCATTTTGCCCGAATGATATAAGAATTTGAATGTATTTTTGGAACCTGAATTACATAGCAGAGAAGAAGAGGAATATGAGGACCCCTCTCCTTTCTCCCTTCCCACCCTACAATACTTGTATGTACACTGATTTCAGCTTTCTATAGTTTGGCACAGGTCTAAAAATAATTAGCATGTTTTGCATTGGAAGAACCTTATTAATAAATGACTGTCACTTAAGCACTTAACCTGACCCAATTCATCTGATAATCCTGAGTGACTAAAGCTTACTGTGTCATCCAGCATTCAAAAAGAATGATCAGATATTTATGACTGAAACTCAAATTTTATCAGCAGACATCTATACAGTGTCACTTAAATGGCTGTAGTGAAAGCTAGATGGGAAGTTAATGATGAAGTGGTTGTATTTTGGTTTTGTCACATCTGACTTGTCTATGTTGATTTGTTTATTTTTTGGAGTGTAGAATTTGACTCTCTTAAAACTTCCTTTGCTCCTCTGTCCATATTCCTGTAAAAGAATTGCCTGCATATCAAGGTATCTGTGAAGACGAAAACGTGGATGTTTTCTGCTTCCTAGGGAATGTTTTATTTATTTCTCTTCATGTGTCACTTGCAGCAATAAAGGGGTTGATTCCTGTGCATGTCTGGCACAAGAGGGCAGCATGATCTGTTTTATCCCAGTCTAGCATTACAACAGCTTGTTAGAAGGATAAGAAAATTTATCTGTTATGTTTTTAGAGGTGATATTTGAGGAGTGAATTTTCAACCTCTCCATTGAGCAATAGTAATATCGTTCTGTTCAGTAGTCCTCGTTATCTGCAAGTATAATATTTTCTCTTGATCTTTTTACACAGTAAGCTTTTCAGCTTCATGTAATGTTGAGTTCAGGAACTTTGTTGGCTTTGTAATTAGGGTTATCTGACTTTTGGCCAATATAGCTTTTGATGCTTTGGTCCCGTCGAGGAGACCTTTTTCTGTTATTATTGCTTTTAATTTCTTTTTCAAGATGTTTGTAAGATTTCAAAGCAGATTTGATAGAAAGCTAGATAAAAGGGACCAGGACTTCAGCAGCAATGGCTTGAATTGGGAGTTCCCTGTTTTGAAATTAGTTTCTTCTTGATAGCTTAGGAGATCCTAGTTTAGACAAGCTTCAGGATTTGATTCAAGATTACTTGCTTAGCTTGTAAATGAAGTGTTCTTTTCTGGGATTTGGGGACAGATTTCTTAGAGAAGGGATGCTAATGTGTAACTGCATCACTTTTGGTAATGGTAGTTTTAGTGGAGATAGTGTGTAATTTTGAATTGCATTGAGTTTAGGAAACTGAATCCTGCTGCTGCTGTGTTGCTGGGTGCTATGCGAGTGAATGAATGAGATGCATTAATTTGTTCAGATAAAATAGGAATCTTCCCCCTCCAGAGATCTGTCTAAAATTCAAATTGAACCAGAACTGCTACAGAAATGCATATGAAAATCTAGCTTTTCTTTTTTTGTATCTCTCCAAACTCTTGGTTCTGGCAGTTCATAGAAGGAGGAGATACATTTTGGCAGACATTACAGCATTTCTGGCCTTCCTGGAAACAGGAAGCACTGAGTTGTGTCGTGGTTGTCCTCTATCTGTTAAATTAGCAGAATTTCTTTTGGTTTTCCCCACAAATACTTCGTGGAAGCATTAAATAAATATTGATCCCTTTGGGTGTTTACCTAGATTTTGAGATTTGTCCAGGTTGTAAGGAGAAATATTTTCCTGTTTGGTAGCCAGTAATGACATGCTGAACTAGCTAATAGCAGCACATAAAAGCAAACTCCAAATATTAAAAGATAAAAATGTGAAAGAAAGCTGTTGTTATAATGAAGAGTTTGTTTTTCTTTAAGGCATAAGGATTTTAATTATGGTGTTCATAAATCAAGTGTTGAAATGCCTCTAATTTGACAGAGAAAGTTTCTTTATAGGACTCAAAGCATGTTCATCAATGCACAAGTGCCTATCTGCATTTTATCTGACAGAAGCTTCAAATGGGCGATGTTGTTAAAGTGTTTAAACCATATAATATTTGCAACAAGTATGATATTTCAGCAGTCTGAAAATTACAATGCTGATAATGAGGTTGTTAAATTATACTCTATCAGTTGGATAGTGAGACTGCTCTAGTTAGTGTACATTAATGTATGCTTGTTCACACAAGTGATTCTGCTGAACAAGTAGCATGTTTAAACAAGAAATACTGGTCTTAAACCCTGTGATTTACAGTAGGTGGTGTTTTGGCATATCATGCAGTTAACAAGGCAAAGCTTCATGTTAAAATATTTCGTTTGTAGTGTCATTCATCACTGATATAAATATTCAGTAGTGATGCCAGAAAATGCATTGTATTCCTATTTGACTCAATGACTCAATTGCTTCCCTTTTTGTTTTCTTTTTTGGAAACAAGATCTGTGCTCTCTTTCTGATGAAGTTTTCAGATATTTCCTTCTGGTCAAGGTGAATTCTGCAGGATTGTGAAAAACTATACCAGCTCTTTTGACAGGTTTCATGTTCTCTTAAGCTAATACAAGAAAATACGTTGTCCTTAAAGCAGTAGAGGCTTTGTTTTTGACTCTCTGTGCCAAGCTCTAAAGCACATTCACGTGTGGGCAGGTTTGTTAGTTTGTGTTGAAAAGAAGTCCCTATAGGACAGCCTTTTGTTGTAAAATAAAAACACACATTCTCTCTTCCCTGTTGGTAATCACTTGCATTTGTTGTTATTAAGATGGCAACACAATAGATTCCAT
Organism: Agapornis roseicollis; assembly: GCA_002631895.1. NCBI lineage: Eukaryota > Metazoa > Chordata > Aves > Psittaciformes > Psittacidae > Agapornis > Agapornis roseicollis. The sequence goes on from NDXB01001084.1 coordinate 81,016, forward strand.
CAATCATCAAGATCCTTAACAACCACACAGTGTTGTAAATATTATGTTTGGGTGTTTGAGTGGAACAACTGGTCGCTGAAGTAGGTGTGATAATTAAAACCTGTTAGGTTGCCACATGTGTTTAAAAAAAAAAAATACCCAAACAAAACCAGCTTTAATGTTTTTTCATGTAACAATGGCGATATGTACTTTAAACCTTATCAAGCTGTGATTGTTAAATGATATTCTGTGGGAGTTGCTCATTTACTGTTCGTATTATCATGGCTTTTGTTAAGAGTTTAAATAGTCTTATGCTTCCACGTGTTTTATCACCATTATGATTCTGTCAGGAACCTTATAAAGTTGATTGCTATAGGAGTAGTCTTTAAAGTTAGTAAATAGTACTCTGGAGTTATGTTTACGTTTATTATCTATTAGCATAACTCAATTCAACTCTATCCTATTTTTCTCAGCAATAATAATGGAATGAAACTTGGCCGTAAACTGATGAGACAAGCCCATTACATTTTCAGTTCACCGAGTCAGTGCTCACCCTATTTACGCTTAATATGCGAGATAAAATTAAAAGGTTTACGGAAAGGCTGTTTGTAGGAGGGGACAGGATATTATTTGATAGGGAAATAGCGTGAAGCTTGTACTGACAACCACTTCCAAATGCAGTCCCCTGCCTTGCCGGCACAAGATTTCACCTCCCTTCTGAGAGATTTTCTATCTCCTTCACATTAATATTCCCTGGTGGGGAAAACGGCCTGCTGTGAAACTCATTTCTGACCATATGCTGACCTGCCCAGATACTGCCAAGTCGAGTTTTTTCATTTGCTAAAGCCACTGCAGAGAGAGCTGCTCCCACCCCACCTTAGCTAAGCAAAAACGAAGCACGAAGCAGTTGACCAAGACAGAGAAACCTAATTAGAAGTACAGGCTTTAGAAGACTGCAAAGAAGCTGTTCAGAAGCATATCTTCCCTTCAGATGTAGAGGGAGAGTAAAAATGGAGTTATATTATTTTAGTCTTGCATAGGTGGCAGACGTATTTCGGTGAGATTTGTGGACGAAGAAGGGAGGAAATACTGTTTGGAAACACTTGAAAACAGAGGGAGAGACTGCAATAATATAAATGGAAAAACTGCAAGGGGCTTAAAGAGGGCCTAGCTGAGGCGATGCAGCTGAAAATAAGCTTTTGGAGATAATCCAAAGTGGAAGAGTGTTTTTGGTTGTGATAATAACTATTTTAAATATATGGGGTTGGAGGGTCTTCTATTTTTAATCTGCTTAAAAATTGCTGGATGCTGTAGTGACTGTTGTGGATAGTTGGGGGTTGGAGGCACCACATGAACAGGACCTCCTCTCTTGCTGTTAATGGATGCTTGTTCTGAGTGGGAAATGAGCATTTATGAGAAATGCAGAAAAACTTCATCAAATCCCCACTTTTATTCCACCTTGGAACAAGGCAGAAGCATTTCCATGAGAAGTATTTTGGGGAAGAGCGGGGCAGGGGTAATGAATAGCCAGGTGGTGAGAGCATGTATGTGGAACATGGGGAAGGCCGTCCAGATCTTCTCGCTCTCTGATTTAATATGGGCCTTGAATATGTGGCACCTGCATCCCAGATGAAAGCCTTTCACATCAGGTTTTTGGCTCCTTTGGGCACTTCCCTGTGCTGTAACCTTACATTACTGTCTCTTCTGGACACACAGACACAGTTGGACCACTGTGGTGTTTGCAGAAAAACCAGCCCATTTTGGTGGTTTTGTGTGTTGGGTTTTGTTTTGTTTTTGTTTTTTTTTAATCTAAATGGCTGTAAATTAAAACAAAGTAAATATTATCGCAGTGAGGACTCATTTCATTAGCACTGTTCTGCCTTATACTGCACAGAAACCTTTCTCCCAGATGATCCTAGGTAATTTGCACTGCAGCATCTGGGTGAATTAATTAGTAATTCATTCATTTATTTATTTAGATTGCCAGCGTGTTGCAGATTATGCAATAACTGAAGATTAGTTTGTGCCTGTGGTGATCTTGGAGAGTGTTTGGAAACAAAAGGCACTTCTCAATCCAAAATTAAAATTTTAGTGTAGAAAAGAATGGATATTGTATGTGACTCTGCCTGTTCTGGCATTCCAGAATGAAAACCAAAGAATAGGAATCAACATTTAGGGAAGCGAAGGTATTGAATGGAGCTTAACTTCAGTGTGCTGCTCAGTTTGAAAAACACAAACTCTCTTGAGTTAATTACTAAGCTATTTGTGAATAGTACAACATTACTTGCTTGCTTCCACCCTGTCGTACCCAGGTGTTCCTTGGGTTTTCTTGTCAGAATCAGTAGTTATTTTGTTAGATGCTTTCAGGTTTTGATTTCTGCTGGCATTTTATGCAAGGTAGTGTTACAATTGGAGGAGGCAGCGTTACGACAAACTGTGAATGTTGACTGCATATGTTGACAGCTAGCAGTCTTAAGAGAGCTTTACAAAGTGCTTTAGAATAGCATGAAGCATAGAGACGACGTTTTTCTTTATTAGTTACTGGACAATAGTCCTGTAATTTTAATAGGAGTATGTAATAGATATTAATTATTACTTGTGGCAATACCAGCCTCAAGGTAGGTAGCTCGAAACTGGAAACTGCAGGTTTGTGGAGGTTTGTTACAATGATCATTTAAATGACATTGTTGAGAGCATTTGCCATAGCTTTTGATTGCAGCTTGAACAGAATATTTACTTGTGGCGGTCCTCAGTGAAAGGTTGTGAAGTGAGGAGATTTCTGAAATGTCTGGGAAAGCTGAGGCTGCTTCAGCTGTTACTCACCTAATGCTGGAGAGAAAATTGTATTACAGAGCCAGCAGGCTAAGCAAGCTGACTGGTGTATGGGAGAAGCATGTCGAAGTCTTCATTCTCAAGTGTTTGATTCAGAGTAGCAGTGTATTGTATACTAAGGAGGTGGTTTTGGTTTTGTTGGATTTTTCACTGCTATAAAAAAACTCATGGACCTCCTTGTTTTCTAGTTGTAGCATCCCCTCATCCTTCCTTATTTGCTAGCTAGAAAATGTAGGGTTCACTAATACTCCTCAATCTTGAGCTTTTATTATATTCTACTTGTGCAACATTTATCACATTCATAAGCTCAAAGGAAGTTTAAACTCCTCATAAGTTCATGGTTTTTCTGTTCTCCGGCACTTGTCAGTTTTCACCCACCATGTACCTGAATTTGTTCTCTGCTTTCTGTGTCTGGGAATGGTACTTTTCCATCTCTCCCAACCCCTTTACCCTGTCTTCTGAATACGTCCTGCCCTTTTTCAAGCATAAATCTTCACTAGGCTATGTTAATGGTGAGGCACAGAGTGCAGAATGATCTGAAGGTGCATGGAAAACTGAGAAGGTGAAGATTTGGATCATGGACATCAGTGCTGGCAATTACAAGGTATAATGGATGGAGGATAGACAGCTTAACTCTCAGTTTTCTTTTTATCAGATGTCATGAGTTCTCTGTGTGTGGTAAACCTGTTTTTTCTCAATGAAGTTATTGTCTGTTTAATATGCAAATGATGCAATGCAGAATATTGCTAATTCGTGCGTAGGCAAGAAAAAACCCTCTGCTTTGTGCTAAGCTTTCCTTCATTGGGAATACATGTTCCTTTGTCCCTGTGTTTATTAATTTCTTAGCATAATTTCATGTTCTTCAGTTTGAATGTTCACAACCCCAAACAGACACAGTTCAGTTTAAATTTTCAGACAGATTCCTACATCTGTTTTTAAGATGTCATAAGTAATTTCTCATACAGGAATACTGTTCCTGCCCCATTCTGTCTAGGGCATGCCCAGAAGACAGTAAGTGGTTAGATGCTGAGGCATTTGCTCTGTGTTGGTTTGGGGTTTTTTTTTCCCCCTCTTTCCTTTTTAATATGAACATTTAAAGCTGTAAATAAATAAACTTTATACTATCTCATTCATCTCTTCTTCCACTGCACTTATTTTATGTTTATAATCTGTCATGTTAGTCTATAGAGAGAAGGTGGTGAATGTCTGTCTCACGTAGCGAGATTTAGTTTAGGATGTTGAATGTTTTATATGCAGCTATCTTCTCATTACATGGGATAATGGAAGAGTTTCAGAAGTACCATTGCTGTCTATCACTCATGTTTGCTTTCTCTTCCCTCCCACTGAAATAGGGGAATATATCCTTAATGCTAGGCAACTTAATGAAAAATGTTCTATTTTTATTATGATCTGTAAGCATAAGTAAATCTGTGCATTGCCTAATGAGATAGGAGCTGAACTTTCTTTCCTTTTACAGAAGGAGAAACTAAAAGCAAACTGAAGTACTGGGATTCCCAGGCCTATTCAGATCAGATTTGCTGTATGGCACTTACTTGGTTTAGTTATTGTAAAGTATGAAGTACAAACAGCATCTTTGTTATGGTAAGATTATCCTTTCAGAAATAGAGGTTATGGGTTCAGTGAGTAAAATAAACCATTTTCTGGCATAAAATAATAGAACTTCTTCAAATCCATTATTATTTCTAGTTTGTAGCCATTCAGGATTCCACTTTGAAGAGTATTTATATTGAGGAATGGCCAAGTAAAGAAGGGTATTCACAAAGGCTAACATTAGCCGGGTTTATCAGGTACATGATAGAGAGAAAGGCTCTTCCAGGGCATACTGAGAGCACAATGTTAGGTTTTTGCTCTGAGTTTCATTGGGGAAGAGCTGTCTTTCCTACCAGCTACAGTGTGGGAGTTCAGGGTAACTTAGCTGTCTGTGTAATTAAACATGGGTATCTTAAAATCTTTAGTGTTCCAAATTAACCACTAAACTAAGAGAAAGGAATGAGCCATGATATTAATATTTATTTTTACTTATACAAAACCACACACATATATAGAAGATCAGGTTTGAGACCACTGAAGGAACCTGATGAGGTTCCTTCAACCATGAAGGAACCATGAAGGTCCATGGGACCTGATGAGATGCCTCCACAGTCCTGAAGAAAGCGACAGATGAAGTGGCTAAGCCACTGTCCATCATGTCCAATGAAGTTTCCCCATTTCCAATCTAATGACTAGAGAAGTTCCATTTCTGGTCTAATTACTGGAAATGGGGAAACATAACTTTCATTTTTAAAAAGGGGAAAAAGGAAGACCCAGGGAATGACAGGCCAGTCAGTGTCACTTTGTTGCTTGGCAAGATCATGGAGCAGATCCTTCTGGAAACTATGCTAAGGCACATAGAAAATAAGGAGGTGATTGGTCATGGCCAACATGGCCTCACTAAATACAAGTCATACCTGACATATTTGGTGGCCTTCTATGTCAGAGTTGCAGCCATGGTGGAGAAGGGAAGAGTGACAGATGCCATCTACCAGGACTTGTGCAAGGCATATGGTGCTGTCCTGCATGATATCCCTGTCTGGAGGGGCATGGATTTGTTGGGTGGACCACTTGGTGGATAAGGAATCAGTTGGATGGTTGCACTTAAGCAGTTGTGGTCAGAGGCTTGACATCCAAATGGAGACCCAGTGATAAGTGGTGTTGCTCAGGGGTTGGTATTGGGACCTGTGCTGTCTTTGTCAGTGACATGGACATTGAGTGTCATCAGCAAGTCTGCCAACAACACCAAGCTGTTGTGCGGTCCACACACTGGAGGGAAAGAATGCGACCCACAGGGACCTTGACAGTCTGGAGGAGTGGGCCTGTGTGAACCTCATGAAGTTCAGTAAGTGTGTAGATCACGGCAATCCCAAGCACAAGTACAGGTTGGGCAGAGAATAAATTGAGAGCAGCCCTGTGCAGATGGACTTGGGAGTGTTGGTTGACTTAAAGTTTATCATGACCAGGCAACATGCACTTGCAGCCCAGAAAGACAACTGCAGGCTGGGCTGCATCAAAAACAATGTGAGCAGCAGGTTGAAGGAGGGGATTTCCCCGTCTGCTCCTCTCTAGTGAGACCCCACATGCAGTGCTGTGTACAGCTCCGGGGCACTCAACATAAGGATGTGAACCTGTTGTAGGAAGTCCAAAGGAGGGCCATGAAGATGTTTGGAGGGCTGGAGCACCTGTCCTATGAAGACAGGCTGAGAGAGCTGGGCTTGTTCAGCCTGGAGAAGAGAAGGCTGCATGGAGACCTTAGAGCAGCTTCTAGTACCTGAAGTTGCCTACAAGAAATTTAGAGAGGGGCTTTTTACAAGGACATGTAGTAACAGGGCAAGGGGGGGATGGCTTTAAACTAGAGGAGGGTAGATTTAGATTAGGAAGAAGTTCTTTACTGTGATTGTGGTGAGACACTGGCACAGGTTGCCCAGAGAAGCTGTGACTGCCCCATTCCTGGCAGTGTTCAAGGCCAGGTTGGATGGGGCTTTGAGCACTGTGGTCTAGTGAAAGGTATCCCTGCCTATGGCAGGGGCATTGGAAATAGGTGATCTTTTAGGCCACTTTCAACCCAAACCATCCTATGTATTATTCTGTTATTCTTTCATTATTTTGATTCTATTCTATGCTATAAAAATATATACTACAATACATGTATATATATATATTTTTAAACCCATATGCTTTGCCTGATCTTAGTATAATGCTTCTTTCTTTTTTCCCTTCCTTCATTCCCCAATCTCCTCTTAGAAGAACAGTTCTGCTGCTCCCAGTCTCAACAACTGGCCAGAACTAAACAACTACTGTTAGCCTTCCAGAATATTTGTGGTACTGGTTTAAGGAAGAGTTACTAAGCAGTTATCTTTAGTTAGTTAATGTTCCTTTACGCTTGGAGAAAAAAATGTATTGATGCCTATTTAGGGCAAAAAGTATCTGCGGAAACCTCTGCAGGCTGAAAGCACCAGAACTGTGAAACACAGTTGGTTTTAGCTTTGAATCTTTTTTTCTACTGGACTAACAACATAGTGGGAACATTTTGTCCCCAATATTTTCAACAGAAAACTAGTTACAGTAGACTTATTCTAATATTAAGAAATCTTATCTAAGAAGTGCTGTGAAAATAAAACCAAATTGCAGACAAAAATGTGCCTTGAGCTTTTTTGTAAAGCTGACAAGTTTTAATATTCCAAATATCTAGTGACAGTGATCTTTTTTCATAATCAAGCTTCAAGGATGATTTAATATTGAATTCAAAGCCATTCACTAAACACCACTTACATTTAAGCTCCTAAAAATCCCCGAAAGAAAAATGGGAAAAACAATTCTAACATTTTTTTTTTTTTTAAATGGAGATAAGAAAAAATAAACTCTGCTGCACCTCAATTTAATAACTAGTTTTGCGCAGTCACTACTGAAGGCTTAAGAAACAGTGTTTAGAAGTGATTGTTCAGAAATAAGTGTTTCTCAAAGATTATGAGGCTTATACAGATGATTTTGTTCATCTGCTGAGTGTTTGAGAGTAGAAGTGTCCAATCTGACACTTTCCAGAAATGTTTGCTTAAAAAAAAGAAACATTCCTGTGGAAAAATAGAATTTCACGAATTGATTTTCCATCTTAGCAATGCAATAAGGAAATATTAATATATACTTCCAATAGGGACATGAACAGTTTGTGAAATGCAAAATCCCAAGTGCCTGAAATGGTGTGTTTTCTGCTTAAAATATAGTGCTGTGAGCACTGCTTAATTTGCTAATACCCTGCTTCTGTTGTTTATGGTTCTTATGAGATAGAAGTCGTTCAAATGCTTTTGTGACTGCTTTTTTATTAATTATAAAGTAGGCATGGAAGAGTTTTGAATAGAAACCTTATGTATTTTTCAATTAAATGGGCAGCAGAAGAACAAGTTAGTATTATGGTTCCTGGAAAAACAGAAGAATATATTCTGTCTTTGACTCCATGAGGAGTCAATACAAGAATATTATCACAGCCAGTGACTTCCAGCACTGGAATAGAACAGAATTTGTAGACTTCTTTGGGTTGTATCTCAATTACTACAGAGTAAATGTGATTACTTTTAGCATGAAGGAAAAAGGCTTAAAAGGCCCTTTGCACCCCTTATGTTTGGTGTACAGCAGTGATTAATACTTGTCTTCCATGTCATCTTTAAAGGGATGGTGGTTCAACATAATGGAGCTTCACCAGCAGGATAGACAAAGTATGCTGTTGGTGTAAGAAGAAGCATGATGGGTGTAACGTTTGCTCCTTAGGCCAAACTTGCCTCATGCTATGTGCATTTCTGCTGTAATACCAAAGCAATTCAGAGAGGAAGCAGAGAAAGGAAGGCAGTTATTTTAATTAGTGGGTCTAGACTACCCTCAAAGGCTCTGATACTTTGATCTAATTCAGTCTTCTGATTTTCTGTTGATTCTTCCAAATGCTTCAGACTTACTCAGACAAAAGCCTCTTTCTTCACAATTGTCAAATTTCATTGAATTTCAAGTCTTGGTGATAGAGCTTAATTGTCAGCAAAATAAGTCTTGGTTTCTGTAAATTGTTTGATCCTCAATTGGTTTAGAAGTGACAATATACTTTCTTTTACAGGGTTTAGATATTGTTTCCGTGTGGCATATGGAGCAAAGTTGGACTAACTAAAGAAATTATTTCAATTGTTTTCTGTCAGGAGGACTTAGACAAAGAGCTTAGTCTCACATCCTTTAAAGTTCAAGCATCTGCCACTAGGGGCAAAAGTTATTTTCCTGTAGGCATTTGTCTTTTATTGTAGATTTACTGTGCTGCTTCACTTGGTTGATAATCTAATTTAAACCTCAGAGATGAGTCATACCTCCTCAATGGGATTCACAGCTAGTTTAAATTCTCTGATGTCAGATGTTTTCAGTTCTTCCAGGATCTCTTTTCTGAACTCAATGGTCCTTTGGGTGTCTGAATGCACCAAGGAGGAACAAATGTGACCCATTTCAGTGGTGACACTTCAGTGATACTGTTTTACAACATACCTCGGGAGGGTTTTTTCAGTATTTATTTGGGGTTTTAGTTCAGGGAATGTGGGATTTCTTGACTTAGTTTAGGTTCTAATTGTACCAAGTGGTGCCTGTGAGGAGATTTCTGTAGGTACGAGTGTAGTACCCCACTGAAGTAAGGAACCTTCTGGAAGGTGGAATAGACCTCAATTTATGGATCATGTGCCATACTAGAGACTTTTGTGAGACCAGCACCTTCTATATCAACTGGGATATGACAGTTTTCCAGAAAAACACATTTCAGTCTCCTTTCTTTGGAAAAAGCAACCAACCAACCAACCCCCCAGTTGTCCAGAAGGCTCTACAAGATGTTAGAGTGATCCAAACACTTCAGCTTGTTCATGACCTCTTCCTGAAAGCGTCAACACTGCTTAGCTGACCACTAAGAACTTCAGGGATTGCACTTTCATATTTGGAATGTGAATTGCTATTTAAGGACTTCCATCCCAGAGTCAGTCAAGGACAAAATAGACATACAGAAAGTTGGAAATACCATTCAGCTGTGATGAAAAGTTTATTGGATGCTTTTCATATGCTTTTGAAAGTTAAGCTACATTTTAAAAACCATCAGAGCCAACATTTGCTCTTTAAGTATTATATCTACAGTGCTAAGTTGTTACTAATTAATACTCAGTAGTATTAACAGTGGTAGGGCTATTGACACAATTTTGCCTTCAGTGGGTTGGTTTTTTTTTTTTGCTTGAAGTTACACTTTTGCTGTGTGTGTTTTAACAAGGTATCCACAAATAGATCCAGAATCAAGTCCTGTGCTCATGCTGTTTTGTGAAGAGGGAAGGAAAGCCACAATTTTCCCTCATTTAATTTCATTATTATATGTGTATTTTTCCATTTAATCGTGAATGCCGTCTTATCAGAGATTTGGTTAATACCGATTTTCACACAGAGTAATGGCAAAGCAGTTGTTTTGAAGCAGCCTTTCCCAAAAAAATGTCTGGAACCAGATTATGGTCAGTGATTATTTGCAAAATTTGTAGAGTTTATTCCAAAATTATAAATTGTGCTTTAGATCCATGGGAGGACTTTATAGATGTCTGTATACTGGATACGAATACCTGAAAGGTATGTATTGTTGTTACAGACTTTGCACTGCTCTTCTAGCTATCCTGTTCCCTGCAGTCCTGGAACTTCTTTCATTCTGATGTGCCTGATGCAGTTTTAGCAGAGAAGCTGCTGGTTTAAAAAAAAAAAAAAAAAAAAAAAATAGGTGAAAAGGTAGGGAAAACTGAGCCAAGTCCCTTTCTCCCATCCCTCTGTGCTTGAGACAATCCAGCCCAGGTTAGCGGATCCCAGCAGCTCCTAGAGGGGCATCGCTGTCACNAAAAAAAGAAAAATTGTGTTGAAAATGGTTGTCAGAGAAAAATGAATGCACAAATAGGTGAACTGTGAAGACCTGCAGCTCTGTTAGAGGAGTGAAATACGCTCCTGCAAGAGTAGTTTAAATCAAGGAGTAACTGAAATCCTCTGAATTGTTCTCAAAGGCATGTCTCAATCTATAATGAGTCTTGCCTCATCTGTCTTAAGCATAATCTTGTGAACAACTTGTGAACAACTTACACTTGCATCAAACACGGCTGTGTGGTATGTGCTGGGTGCACTTTGCAGTCTCCCTCCAGGCAACAGTGGCCTTTTGATTTCCACAGTTCTAATTTGGGAAATATTTCAGAACATGGTCTCTCATTTGCTGTAAGGATTTCCCATGGTTTTCAATGTAAAGAGCCCTTCCTGTGGCCTGTATGGCTCATGTGTAGTTATTGAAGTTCCACAATCTGGCTCTTTTTGTCCCTCTGTGTTTCCAAAACATTAGTTCAGACACTCTTATAGTTGAAGTGTGGCAAGTGTTGCAGCCATCTTTTGTTCACCTTATGTTCTCACTTGCTTTATCTGAAACTCTTCTACGATTCCCAACCTATGCCTTGCCGTGTCAGAATTCATGTCTTGGTTGTGTGTGCAATGACATTCTCTCTCCTTTTTCAAGTGTGCTTATTTGTATCCAGAACTTGTGGTGAAAGGGAATGGAAGAAGCAATGTTGAAGGAAGAGGGAGGAGAGGAAACGGGGAACGGATATGCAGTGAATGAATCAGAGGGTGAAGGAGAGGGCACGTGCAAGCAGCCAGTTTGCACAGGCAGAAATTCAAGTCAATATGTACAAGGCTCTCTCGATATCCAAACATCCCAAGTTTGGCAACTTCTGCAACTGTTTCTACAAGCTAGCCTTTTGGCAGTTCTGTCTTGCAGCTCCTCCCATGGGCCAGATGGAGAAGGGGCTTTTTCTTATGTTATGACCCCAGTATACTTTGAGGTAATCTGTCAGGTGTTGGAAGGAGTGTGGCTTCATTTGAGCATTAGCCTTTTTCCCATGCAAAGCTTTTACTATTTCTGCACCTGGTAACCAGAGCTGTTGGCACATTCCTATGTTTTTTCCTCCCTCCATCATCATTTTGCCACCTTATCTTTCATGCTTACATCTTTTTAACTTCCTGCTCTCTGTTCAGTAAAGTTCATCCACAAGCTGGCTCTTCCTCATCTTAAAATCATCTCTGAAGATACACCAGTATCATTGTAACCGCAGTATAACTATACACTGTCAGTAGTTAAACACCATGTGTTTAACTCCACCCATGTGGAGAAACTCATTAATTCTGTGACCTCTTTGTTTTCCTGTACTTTAAAAAAAAGGTAAAAAGGCATATATCTTGTCCTGCAACTTTCTGTTCCAGCTCACTGCTACGTCTTCCCTTTGCTCCTTGTTCCTTTTATAGTCAGTTGTGCTGGTTTCTCTTAACTAACACAACAAACACTTCAGGGCAAAGCATGCTGCTTGCTACGTGATGATGCAGTGGGCATCCTAGTGAGACTCTGCCTCGCACTTCAGATATATTAATCCTCTTTGAGGTGTTTCTGTCATGAAAATAACAAATGGCAGTGTTCTCAGGAGTCCCCAGTTGTGGGCAGCACTTTTATATTTTTGCCTGTTTATTTATTTAGGAGTTCATAGTGCTGGACAGCTGTAAATCAGAGCTTCAAAGTGATGTCTGTCTTTGAATTGAGCAAAGACAAAATAGATTGTAAATTGCATTCACTTTTGCTTGAATGATTGTTCAGTGAAGCCATTTTTTCCTACTGGCTCTGTGTGTTTGGGTTTTTTCTTTCTGGTTACAGAAAAGTGAAATGTTGCTGTTAACATACTTATGTTTATCATTGCCATCTTCTTTCTTGCTATTTAAAAGCCATGAAAATTAGGAAGTTATAGGGCTATGTTAGATTTTTCTTTAAGCAGTGTTTATGTAATATGTTTTTAAAATAATTTGACAAAGAGCATTCAGTTGTCAAAAAGTCTAGGGGGATGAATGTAAGGTATATTTTTGCATGAACATTTGAAGTTCTTTAGTTTCCATTGGTACACTATGAGAGCTTTATTATGGGCAGCAGCTACTTATTCCTTGTTTGCAGTTACTTACTTTTTTTTTGGTTTTGAGTTGAAGCTTTCTAATAGTTGCCCAGTAGAAGGGGTACATTAAAGTCAGATGCTGTGCAATATGACTTAAAAATATTCAGCATTTAATAATTTAATTATTAAAATTTGTTTTAATGTACTGAATATAGCACACAGTAGAGAAGAGGTCATACTTTGGGTTTTTTTTATCATTTAAATATTTATTATACCCCATGTTTCCACTTCAGTGTTGATAAATATGATTTTATTTGTAAAGAAGCTTACATTATAGTAGTATTCTTTTCCCCAGAAGCTGATGGCCCAAAGAAGCGCATTGTCAGACTATATCTGGATTCTTTTGGATAGCTCTTCTTGCTAGAAGATAATGCTTGGGATGTGGTTGTCTTCATCTTTTTTGAGACAAAGGATTGTTAGTTGTTTCTCAGTCAAGATTTGCAAGTGGAATTTGGTGCCAGTCACAAAAGCGAAGAAGAAGTGAAATCATTCCCCCTTATACCCTACAGCCCACTCTGCAGGGAAGGATCCATTCCATACCTTAAATCAGGAGAAAAAAACAACCAAAAACCAAGAAAAAGGGGGTGGGGAGTGTTGAAACCAGCTATCCAGCTGTAATTTCTCCCATGCTGGTTGCTGTAGCCTTCAGGCACATACTCATTTGCCTTTTTCCGGTGCCATACTTACTCACTGATTCATCCAAATGGCAAGCAGCAGAGACTGAAAGAGGCCTACCGCAGAATTGCCTCTAGTAGAGCAATTAACACTCCTGGAGAGGTGGGCGACCCGCGTTCAGTGCATGATCAGTGACTGGTAAAAATAACACATTGCCTTGCATCTCTGCCCAGCCTTCACCGCTCATGTAACTGTCCTGGCCCATGGGCTTGTCCAGACCTTTGTGAACAATACAGCAGGTATGCCAATAGCAGATTTCGCAAACAAATGCTTTGATTATTTTCACAGCAAACTAAGAAATGCATATCTAATTTTCTGATGTTTATACTAGAATTTCCCTTGAGTTCAGTAGTAATGGCATTTCATAGGAGGCAGGAAAAGTGCCTTCTGAAAATTTACAGTGTCATCCACTGGAAATTCTGGATAACTAAAATTTTGTTGATGCAGCAGCTTTTTTTTATGGTATGAGTAGTTAAAAAGGGAAAAGTATTCCAGGAATCATTCTATGGGTACATAATGAATGAACTTTAGAGAGCTTCTCTCCTTGCCAAACAATTCACATTTTCCAGAAGAGGAGAGAAAGAAAAAGAAACTGAAGCTAAAGAAAGACAAGTGATTGAACGAAAGGAGCATGCCAAGCAGAAGACAGGGGTTTACAAAGTCAGATGAAGACATGAAATGCCTTTGCTGTTTGAGCTGCCCAGAGGCTTTATCCTCAGAATGGATGGGCTTAGGTAGAGGCCCAAAGTCTTGGCTTGGCTTTCACAGCAACAGTCTGTATAGAATTCCTTTCCATGGTTTAAGAAAAGGAAGAAAATCGATGGACTACATCAGAATCATGCTCTTCAGCATGTAGGAGGGGATCTGAGTATATATGATGAGTAAAATACTGGATAATAGTTGTTTACAGAATGATAGCTGCTTTAGCCAGATAGCAGTTTCAGCTGAAGAGCTCAGGAGGCAAAGCTTCATATTGAGTAATGTTCTATTTGGTTATTTTTCTCTTAGACTGGAGTGATGATTGTGTCTTTCTAACTTGAAAAATAAAGAAGGTAAAGAAAATGTTAGAAAGAATAAAATTAAATTATTATTCAGTGAATTATTTGGTGAATTATTTCTAGGAGATGGACTGGTAAGAAAATCAATAAATATGAGCGATTTTGCTAGAGTTGTGTGATATTTCCCCCCTCCTCCCCCCTCCAGTGTTTTCTGAAATACAGTATTTAAAGGCTATTCTGTATCTAGTTTTGATAATATAAATAGCACAGAAAAACTCCTTTTGCTGTTGGAAAAACCTTACAAGAAAGGTGACATATATTTCTATGTTTGTTTTAATCCTTGTATTGATGTAAAATTATATATACCCCCAAATCTGAACATAGCTCTAAAAGCTGTTTTTCTCCTTTCATGTAATAATTCCAACAACAGAATACTCTTCAGGTAATTCAGCCCATCCTGATTTGTAGTGTTAAGTTTAATTCATTGTAAGCCCCCCCTCCAGCAAAACAACACTTGGGACGTATTTCCAATCCAAATTGGATTTACAGCAGAGAGGAGAACTAGACTGCACAAATGCTCTTTCAGAAGTGGGCATGTTTGTGGTTAAATAGTTTAGCAAAGAATGAAATTCATAATCTTGCTAGTAAAAAGCCAATATGAGATTGTATTTCTTACTTACTATTCTATGTTTCTATTATAGTGATGCTTTGTATTGTGATAAAGAGTTGAAGTAGGTAGCTTTACATGTGGAGTAAAAAAAAAGGTGGTATAAATCAACAGAAAATTCTGTACATAGTGTACTCTCTAAAGGCCAATTGGTAAGAAACTGCAAGTGGTTACTTTTTAGTTACTTATTTTTTCCCCTTCAGGAGGGGGGAGGGAGCCCGTGTGAACTCTTCATGTACCTCCTCCTTTGTATAAATACTTCTTTTCTTTGGTTCAGTTGAACTATGTGCCTTAAAATCTCTTACTGCTCATGTTGTAATATGCAGTAGAAATTAAGTTGTGCTTTATTTCAGCACTGTGTTACAGTTGGTGGCTTGGTTTTAGTTTTTGATTTGTTTCAGTATGTTTAAGTGTTCATTAAGCTCAGGATAACTTAAAGTAGCTCCAGCAAATAAAAATGAGTAGAAAAAGCAGCAGAAAGGATAACCAGAGGTTAACTTCTGGAGTTGTTAAAGCTTTGTTCTGGCATCTTCATCACAGAATTACTTATTAAAGGTTTAATATTACTCCAGGGGTTGGGGGAGGGGGCAGGTGTGTGTTTTCAGTGTCATTCTAATTATAAAGCAGAGAAGTAGCTTTGTACTCAGGTTATGGAATAGAAAGTTGTTTTATAGCCAGGAGTTTGTTCTTCTGAATTATGCCAATTACTTACATTCACAGTAAATTACAAAAGAAACAAAACTCTGAATGCTAGTTATTGGGGTAGGAGGTAACGTTGCGGAGACGAGGAATTTGAAAGTTGCTAATGAATATATTCTCTCAGATTTATCATGCTTTTGTGGAAGAGGTCTTTTTGTTAGCAAGTAGAATACGGCACCAAAGTTAAATTCTGTTTGCAAATTCTATTACAGCTGAAATTGTAGCCAAGTTGGTTACTTGGTAATGATATATAAACCGAAAAGCATTTACAATGCAGAAGGTATTTCAGGGTTTCTCATGAAAGCAGTTTGAGAAAAAAAAGGAAAATTTATACTTTTTTTTCCTCACAGTCAAGATGTTTTTCTTTGTGTGCTTCATTTTTTACGAATGGCCTTATATATCCTTCCTATATTGTATCGTGAGGAGATAAACTTTGGTTGGTGGTAACTGGTTTTAATACATACACCCTTTTGAGCACACCCAAGGAAAAAAAAGACTAATGAACTGTACCACATAATTTAGCAAAGAGTCAGCTTGCATGGAGCATTGTCCTCTTTTGATTTTCTACAAGCAGGGTAATTCTAATCATTAAAATAGGGGCCATAGAAATATGTGTGTTTCTAGTGGACTGTAAAGCTCAAGAAACAACTGTACAGTTAAGACCAATGTATTCATGCTAGGTAATGTAGACAGTAGACAGTTTACTAACATCAGTAGTAAAAATAGAAATTAATTTCCAAAGAAGCCTTTTTTCAGTTCTTAACTTTGTCAGAGTTATCCTTCTTTCTTTAAATCCTACACTTAAAAATAAGATCAGACACAGTGTCCCCATTTTGTTCTCATTCCCTAGCTGTTTTCCTGTTTGACAGCATTCATGTAAAAAGTCCTTTTCAAGTAGTAAATTAATTTGGATAGAAGGCATCCCACCTGAATTCATTACATGCTGGCAGTTTAGATAAATGGATATTATGATCTCAGCATATTTTTGCCCAGCACCACTGTGCCCATTTGCAAATGTCTAAGGAAGCGATAATATTCCTGTCAGTTTCAGACTGCTAAGTTAAAAAAAATGGGGTAGATTTTCTTATTTATATTTATAGGATGCCTGTGGGGAAGACAGTAATGCTGTATATAGCAGTTTGTGTGGACTTGTGGTGCTAAACATATATTAAAAAAAGATAACAGACCTATTGACGCTTCTTTGTAGAAATATGGAAGAAAAGCCAAAATAGATCAGTAATTGACAGCTATGCAGGAGATGCATTTCCAGATTTCTTTCTGAATAAATATTTCACAAGCTTACAATTCCTTTCAAAGTCAGTAATCCACCTTTAATTATTTCGTTGATTTCATAGTTGTATTTTACAAGGTTGATGTAATGTCTGCTTCCTGCCAACGTTTGATATGGACAATCCACTTTGTCGCTGCTTTGATGAAATAGAAGGCTGCTTGTAGTTGCAGCACTTTTTCCTTTTTTGTATTTTTTTTTTCTGCATATGTGTGTGAACTGAGCATGGCTGAAGACTTATCAGTTACTGAATGCCGTAGCTTAACAGCACGATGTGTGGGGAGCTGTCAATTTATACCACAGAGAGAATGGGAAACATATTTAGTGTAGTTAAATTGATGGGCATGTAAACGTTCCCAATTCTGTGTGGCTATTTCTTTTACTCCTGCCTTTGAGTATGCTTTTATCACCACATACATGCTTCTGAGCGTTAGTTTACTACTGTGTGTGCATTTAAAATGTGTTTGGTTTAATAAACTGTAATTCAGACTGCTAAAGTACGTGCCCCATCCCTGGAAGTGTTCTAGGCCAGCCTGAATGGGGCTTTGGGCAACCATGCAGGGAGTTAGAACAAGGTGATCTTTAAGGTCCCTATCAACCCAACTATTCTATGATTCTATTCTGTTCTGTGATTTCTCTCTTTCAGGTAAGTTAACACATCTACATATATGCAAAGTAGGGTCTGTTGTAGCACATCTCCCTAGGATGGGGAGTGGTGATGGCATCATGCTGCCATGACCACCGTGGTGCTGGTGCTGTGCCTCCATGATGCAGGTCGTACCTCAGTGCATGGTGTCTGCAGAGTGTGGTGCCCTGGGAGCCTCTCCTCCTTGCCAAGTAAAGAAGATGGCCATGAGTTTTGTGCTTTTGACTAACTTAACATGAAGCCCTCTAAATTAGAAGAGTATCTCTGTGGCATGATTGCCTTCAAGCCAGTCTGCAATCCCAGTTGGGGTTGCTTACCTGTATGACTGACTACCTTCTTGAATTGATTCCTAGGAGTACAAGTAGCTTTCAGATGGGTTTCTGTGAGTTTGCAACAAGGGGTAGAAGATCACAGAATGGATAGGGCTGGAAGGAACCCCCTGCCAAGGCAGGGCCACCTAGAACAGGTTATACAGAAACACGTCCAGACGGGTTTTGAGTGTCTCAAGAGGGAGACTCCACAACCCTCCTGGCAGCCTGTTCAGTGGTTGGTACCCTTAACATAAAGTTGTGCTTCCTTATTTTGAGATGTAACTTCTTCTGTTCTAGTTTATGGACATTGCTCCTTAGTCTGTCGCTGGGCACCACTGAAAAGAGTCTGCCACCATCCTCCTGGCAACCACCTTTGAGTGGTGTGTCAATGAGATAATAGTATTTAATTTGTTACCTTTTCTTCATGGAGGCTGGGTAGTGTTCCTGGCTTCACTGTTGCAGAATAGGTAGGGAGATTTGGAACACTTCCCCCCTGGTAAATGCAATGTACTTGTGAAAATTGATATTTAGGCTAATTGCCATGGAGGAGTTTAGGTTACTATGCAAAGCAGTGTTCATTAATAACATTTACGTATTGAACTAAAGTGTGGTGCAATTAGAATTCTGTGTTGAGGATTAGCCTTATCTCAGAGGAGAAAAAGACTCCAGGAGCATGCACCCATGCACACAGAAGTGGCAAAAGCTTTCTATCCCTGGAAGGTGCTTCTATCAAACCATTCTTTTCCAAAGAGGCGAATCGGAGAACTAGAGAAGTAGCAACAAAGTATTTCGGCAATATGTGGTGAAGCAAGTGAGTACAAAGGCTTTGTAAGCTCTTTGAGAGGTATATAAAATCTATCTGCCCACTCTGTTGTGTTACACAGAAGTGTTTCAGTGAATGCACTGGCCGACAGAGTATACTAGAATGCCAAATACATTAAGAAATAATATACTGCTGCTCTTAGGGTCCTTGGAATTTAGGTTGCACAACACTGAATGCTATGGGTGGCATTTGGCTGTTCCACTGGAGGGTCCTAGTTTCTTGTTTAAAAAAAAACAAACCCAAACCTTTTCTTTTCTGGTGTTTACATCCCAAGTGTTGATTCAGTTTGAATTGTATTTCTTTCATCATGAAGTATGTATAAACATTTTAAATAGGTGTGGCACACTGTCAAGTGTTTTCATTATTTGGATGACAGGTTTGAACATCTATTCCAAAGTATCAGTAGGCACCTGCAGAAGCAAAGTGGTTATGTCGCACCTGAACACATTCTGATTCATGCAATTAAAGCAGTTTACAGAGTGGGGCAGAAAAGAATATCACATACTGAAGTTTGATGTCTTTTTCATGGAGAACAAAAGAGGTTTGATTCTTTCACTTCAAGTTTAGCCTAACTATTGTGTAGTGGAGGAGGTTTAATGAATCATTGTTTAACTTTCATATTGCCAAGTATTTGACCATTAAATAGTCTGAAATGTGTACATAGCACTTTGGTGACAGACCCTTATTTAACTGTGATTAATTGGCATTGAATAGTTATTTAATTACTTCGGAAGAAATCTAACAACAGTGTGTGTTCTGATTAAGTTATTTGATGTAAAAACAAACACAGGACTGTTAAAGAGAGCACGTTCCCTTTTGCAGCTTGCTACTGATGCTGTACACCACATGGAAGCCTGAGTGATTAAAAAGGCAGATACTATTCATGGGTCAGATGCTGTTGTAACATTGGCATGCTTAGTTCTTGGTTTCTTAAAAGACTTACTTTTTTGTTAGTGCTTTCTTGAAATCTCCTATGCCTTGCAAGTTTTTATGTTTTCTTTTTGCTTTTGAAGCCCAGAGTGAAATTTGCTGGGATAAGTAAGGGATGTAAGTATTAAGTGAGCTTGGAGAGTTTTGTAAATCAAAAATACTAGACTACATCTAAGAATTGCTGTCTTTTGGCATATATCCATATCACAGAATGCTTACTTAAGGTATTTGGGGGGGGTTGAAAGTATGAATTATTGTGGGAAGGTGGTGTTGATAATCTGTAAGTTTTGGAGAGAAGGATATTAAAAGTTCTGGAGAGGAAAATATTTTTTCTTTGTGGGGGAATGAGTAATGCAGGTGTAATGGTTTCTTTAATCTGAAGAACCATTCCAAAAAGTTAGGTTTGCAAATCCTAGTAGAAACTATAGTCATAACTGTAAGCATTTTGAGTCCTGACTCAAAATGGCTGCTTGAACTTCCCTATCTGGAATGTTTCCTCTTGCTTGCATGTTTAATAATGCATAAGCAAGCCACTGATTTTATTGTGCTTCCAGTAGGTGGAAACAGTTGTTTCTTCATGTCTTGGGACATCTACTTGTAGACATCCTTACAAATGTAGCAGTCACTCTAGATACAATATCACAATGACTATGGCACATTTTGCAGATATTTCCAAAGCATAGCATTTCTATTTAGAGGTGCACACTGTGGTATATGGTGAGTGAACTTACTTTAGTAGGTTACCATAGCTTGCTTGTGTGTAGCACAAATACTGAATAAAATGCCAGGTCAGTTATATCCATATGAAAAGGATCTGAAATATATCTCTATACAGTCACTGGGGTAATACCGTTGAAAACCAGCAATAACAAAAATAGGGCTAAGGCTTGTGGCTCTGTCACTTGGCTTTAGCAGTAGAACAGCATTAATGGTCACTGAATTAATGTTACAAGATGGAGATACGGACCTCTTAGCAAGAAGTGAGGTATTTTCCTAGGTTTCATGACCTCAGGTGACGTTTTCCAGAATTACTGTGTGCAGATACTAAATACATCATAAGTAACTTTTTTCAGTAACTTGAAAATTTAAAAAAAAAATAAAAATGAATAAATAAAAAAATTCTGCTACCAGAGATTCACCTGAATGTTTATTTGGGAAGCAGCTGATTCACCTCTCCACTGTTTAAATTGCTTTAGTTGTATCAGGTGGAGGGTAAAAGGCACCAGTTGTCAAGGTCTGTCTTTTTCATATGTTGTTTCTTTTGCTCACTCATATTTTAATCTATATAATTTTACAGAATTGCTGTATTTACATTTTAGAGAGGATTAGCCAGCTTAAAAGATGTTTTCATGTTTTATTGATGTCAGATTAATTTCCACTTTCCTAGTGGCAGCTGACAGCTCGGTCAGAACACAATCTATAGAAACACTGTTATACTTAACCATTTAATAGGGTGATTGCCAAAAATACAGTTTTGGCAATTGATTATCAATAAGCAGTTGGGGGTTAGTGAAAGCACAGAAGAGATAGTGAAGCTAGAGAACTACTCAGGCCAGCTCAGGTGAGCTAAGCTTTTCTTTCAGGCCATGTTCCTCAAAGAGCTGCCCTGGAAGAGGTGTAGCTATGGAGGGAAATACTGCTGCAGTTGCTGTTGGTGTGCAGCATGAAAGCAAGTATTCGGCAGCTCTCATTTATATCTATACCAGCTTTTTACCCCTGAAATCACAAGGGCAGATTTGTATCATGCTTGCAGCCTAAAGCTCTTGTTGCAACACAAACTTTCTCAGGAAATGGTTGGAGGTTGTCACAGCCTTCTCCTAAGCTCTCTTCTAAATTCTTCTCCCTGATATCCAGTCATAGAATGTGTGGGAATGGTTCTAAGCTGAACCAGGGGAGATTTAAACTGGACATTTGGAAGCATTTCTTTACTGAGAGGGTGATCAAACACTGGAATAGGCTTCCTAGAGAGGTGATCAATGCCCCAAGCCTGTCAGAAGAGGCATTTGGATAAACTTTTTGTCAGCCTTGAACTGGTTAGGCAGTTGGACTAGATCATTGCTGTATGTCCCTTCCAACTGAAATGTCGTGTCCTGTCATATCCACAGTTGCTGAAAAATCCCAAACCAAAACCCAGACCTAAAATCAGCAAATCCTCCTTGAGCAACATTACCAGGTGATTCTTCATAGAAATTTCAGGGTAGGGAAATAAGAGCTAAATTCTGAGATACTGCTGTAATGGAAACAACCCAAGAGTTAAATCTCTTTTCACAGCAAGCAACATTACACTGACTGTAATGGCTTCTCTAGCCCTTCAGGCCTTGTCTGTGCTGTACAAAATGAGAGTAAGCACAGTGCTTTTCCAGGAACAAGTTTGCATGTGCTCTCCCACCTGTGGGATGAGGGTGACTGTAAACGCATTGCTTGATTTCTGGAGGTGCTGACATTGACCTGACTTATGCTGTGGCTATGGAAAGTAGCCAGCCTGAGTGACCTTGCTGCCTCCCCACAGTGTTGCAGATAGTCTGTGCAATAGCTTCTTACATCAGCCTGAAAACACTGCAAATAAAACTTATTTGGGGTTAAGAGACTAAGGGAGATTCTAAGGCTGAAGTGGGATTTGTTCGCTGTGGAAATAATCTTTTGCCCTTGTGTACAGCTTACAATTGGTGGGTCTCAGAGCATTTCACAGAGGGGCCTGGCACTTTCATCTGCCTTGCTCTGCTCTTCAGTCTATAAAATAAAGTCACTCAGGCAAGTAACTAGTCTATGATTTCATGATACAGATTGTTAATACTTTGACCCAGTCCAATGTGCCATTTTGTTTCCCTCCTGGACAGGAAAGTCCTGTCAGAATGAAGCATTTAACCTTTTGAATGATCTTCTTTTTTTTCCTGGTGAAGTCTTGGTTAATTTGAAAATAACCTGAATGGGATATTCAGGGATATTAAGAAGTCATAGCTTACAGCGTGCATGCCCTATGTGCTGGGTCACTTGTCCACAGCCAGTGTCTGTGTAAGGAAATCAGAGGAAAAGGAAACATGAAAAAAAATTGCCTTGGAGTTCCTTCTGATGTGTTTACCCCAACAGGAAATAAATGAAAGGGAGCATCCACAGCTGCCATTTCCAGTATAAACACATGAAGGAGATGCTGTCTTGTGCTATTACATACCCTTCCTCCTCCTTGTGTAAAGCCTAAAAATATGGATAAATTCTACTGTTGTCTGCCTTAAGTAACTGCTTTTGGTGTTAAAGTGCTGCAGAACAAGCTGTTAGTCATTGGTATCTCTCTTTGGAGCCTTGTCTCAGACCTTAGCAGAGCATTTTTTGTACATTGCTTAGTGTGGAACAGAAATTCCCTTAACAGAAGAAGTCAGTATTACGCAACAAAATCCATAATCCCGAAGCAGCTGTGAACAGAAAACTAAACCGATGATTGCTACAGAAGTTACTTCAGTATCTTTTATCTTTGAATTACGTCTCCAACGCACTCCTTGGAAACTTTAAACTGAACGACTTTCAGTTTAATGAGCTCCTTTGAAAAGAAAAAGAAAGTCTTTTGTTGCCAATGCAGTGAATGTGTTTGTGCCAGTTAGAAGTAATAACTGAATCAAGATATATGTAGATAAAAAAAGCAATGTGAATGCATGTATGGGCATTACACACCTTAGAAAAGGCCAGATTTCCATCCTTAGCTTAGTTTCTTTCCTGGTGAGTAGAGAGACCGATTCATAGAGAAAGACACTAATCCACTTACAGGTGGCAGCATTGTGACTTTAATTGTTACAGAACTCTTGCTATAACTGAATTTTTCACTCAAGTAGAACTTGGGAAAATAGAGAAGCGTAAATGCTTCACTGACAGCAGATTAAAAATTGTTTTATTAGCTTTAATAAAGATCAGTATTGTCGAGGTTTTGAATGAGTATAAATGTACAGCTGCATGAAATCTGTCTCAAATTTCATTTCAGAAATGCCTGAAATTTGAACCCACGTATAATGGTGGAGGCGTGGGAACAGAAATGCTAAAAAGGATCAGTTAGATCAACTATGATCTATCTGGGACATGTGAGCACTAGCGAGTTTCAGGATAGGAGCAAATTCTGGCTGATGTTACTTGATGAAACTTGCACTAAGTTGTCCGAACTGTAAACCTTTACCTGCACTTGCTGAGCATATAAAGCATGTTTCACATGTTAAATTCTATTAAACTATTATCTTCAAAGCCCATTTTAATTTTTTCATAGCATTTTAAGCACAGAGTTTATATCTGGGTAGAAGACATTTGTAAAAAAGTATTCTTCAAAATACATTGCAGTGGTTGTAAAATATTCCCTTCATGGTGGTTTCAGAAATTGTCTTTTTATCTTTAGATTCCAGCTGTTTCCTTTTAACTGTTACTAAAATGGTAAAATGTGGTGTGTTTGAGATATTTTGATCTTTTCTGGAATTATATTTACTTTCTTTTCCTTTTCTTCTCCAACTCTGTTTCTGTAGGAAGGATCTTAAATCGTTTCTCCAAAGATATTGGCCACCTGGATGACTTGCTTCCATTGACATTTTTGGACTTCGTGCAGGTAATTTGATTGCTGCTGTCAAAGCCTTCTGCACTGCATTCTGAATTTAGATTCCCGTATGCTTTGGTGAAGATCAGCTATTTGTCACAGATGTAGCTGAGTTGAAAGAAAGTACTTGTTTGTGAAAGAAAGGTGTGGTTGAAATTTAATGTGTCGGTAAAAAGCTAACATGAGTAATAACTGGCAGGTAGGAGTGGCTATACACAGCTTGCTATTATGTCAAGATTTCAGTTCATAGTAGCTACATGCTTGGTAAATTGCTCCTGATTTGCCTTCAAGCAGTCTGGCAAGCTTATTGCTGTTATAAGAAGTATGTCCATAGTAAAGAAACAATCAACTTGCATGAAAAGATAGCACAGATTAACCTAATTAAATGTCTACTTCCACAAAGAATCAAATGCTTACCACACCGTTTTGGATTAAAATAGGTGTGGCTATTTACAAAGAAAAGATTAGTAGTAATAGGGTGAATATAATAGCCTTAATAGGAACAAGTGAAGTAAGTTGCTGCAGACAAGAAAGATGGACAAAGCACTGAGATTTTGGTGACGATGAAAGGATAAGAGATTATATATGACATCAAGGTAATTTTTCTGTTGCAGTTGCTATTTAATCCTCCTTATAAAAAGTGTGGAAAGATAAAACTGAAAAAAAAATTGAGTGTGCTGTACAAAAATAACATAAATCACACACAATCATGGAGGCCAGAGAAAGCAGTGCCTTGGATCCACTTAGTGGATCAGAGCTGTCATGCTCAAATCAGAAAGGTTTCTTAAGGTGCTGTTGCTAACTTTTCTTTGTCTCTTAGAGATAACTTACTCAGGATCTAAACCTTGTTTTGACTTCTTTAAAAATAAGCCAAAGACACTGTGGGTAGAGCAGTTTAATCATGTTAGTGCTGAACTCTTGAAAACAGGAAAGAAAAAGGTATGTTCCAAGGAGTGGGTTAAAAACACTTTTTAAGATAAAGTTTTTCCTAGTTGGGTTGTTAAAGGTAAGATGTAATTTTATTTTTCAGTGCATTACAGTGCCGCATGTTACTTTTGGGGAAGAAAGGAAGGTGATGAGTTTTACCTATCATTTAAAGGGATTGGGGGTTTTTGAGAGTTAGGGAGTGAATTTCAAGATTTTGAGTTGATGGGCTTTTAAGGCCCATGACAAACTCTTTCCTGAAAGTACAATATAAACATCTTTCTGTAATATACCACTTGTTTTCTACTGGTTATACAGATTGAACATTTTCTTCAATCTCTGTCTTATTTGACAGACTATTTTACTTTTTCAGGTCTCTTGGGACAATGCATATTTCTTTTTTTAGCTGGAAGCTCAGGCTGTCCTGCAGTCATTATCCTCTTCTCTTAGCATGGGATTTAACATCCACAAAGTCAAAACCATCTCTTTTGCACAGTGGTCCCTGGCCGTTAGACCAAGCAGTGCAGAGGGGTTTGTCCCCTTTACGGCAGACTGCACTGTGTACGTTCATACTACGCATGGTCAGAGCCTCCTTTGGATGCTGTGGTTTTGAGATAAAATGATTAACCCTTGTCCTTAGTTCTGTGCACTTTCAGTAATGTGAGAGTTGTGTTACAGCCCACTTGCATGGTGTTTTCTTAGCAAGAAACTGAGTGGGTGTTCTGCATGCCCTGGCATGTGGTTTAAAGGCATGTGGGGTTGTCTGAGGATGCAAAATTTGCTGGGAAAGTATTAGAGAAGTCTGCATAAGCAGAGGGAAACAAAATTGGTGTGGTCTTGTCCATACTTCCCTCTGGGAGCAGACCCTGAAGCAAACTGTTTTGAGAATTATACTCTTATCTTTTTCTGAGGGAATCTACTGTTTTCCTCCAAAACTAAGGACGGAGATGACCTGTATGCATGGCACATACAGAGGGCTCAATCATCTACTAGCAGATTGGAAAACTTAGTTATTTGAACGGTATGTAGATACTTTAGGCTGTATATGCTTACCAAAACTTAACTAGTTTGGGATGAAAGAATGAAGGCTGTTGCTCTCTACGTGACTGTTTTCTCCTTTCAGGGTCCTACTGTAATCTGCGTTTTTGTAAACATTTCATGTTGATTAGGTTTTGCATTTCTTTTAAATGGGCTTTTGAATTATTTCTCAATTCCAAACTCTGAATTCTGAGTGAGAGGTTTTCCTTCTTAAAAAAATGAAGTAGGTGTTACATGTGCAGTACACTATTAAAAAGATACTGTGCTTCAAAGTTTACCTGTTTGGCATCAGAAAAGAAAATTTAGGAACTTATTGTTGACTAATAATGTGCTGCTATCCATAAGACAAAAGCACTTCCTTCTTGGCAGGTTTCCTCAAACTTACTGTTCTTGATCAGCAGGCTTGTTGTTGGTTAGTGGATGCCTTTTGAAATTCAATAGCAAAGATATATTTGTTTCTGAAGAAACATAAATTTTTACACAGGGTAACTGTTATCAATTATGATAGAGATCTTTTGTCACTTGTTTTGTTTGCAGGTGTCTTTTATAAGACTTTATAATCCCTTCAGGAAGAAATATTTTCTCCTTTCTAAAAACAGTATTAGCTAAATATAAAAGCCCTGATCCCAGCCATTGTTGCTGATTCTTTGAGAGACATTTCCCAACATTCATTGTTTAAATGGTTGTCAGGAGAAATCAAGTGAAACTTAATAAACAATGCAGTAACTGGTTCATCTTACTTTGTGTGTAGAAGCTTTTCTTGAGCGGATTTGCATTGAAGAAGTGGTCGTTTTTCTGAGTTACTGCTAAGATCATTGTGAAGCATTCCACCCTTTTACTGTATTGGCAAGCGAGTGTATAATTTCTGCACAGATAAACACAGTGTGATTGGACACCCAAAACCTACAAGATTGGTCCATTTAAATACCTACAGATAAATAAATAGAAACCACTAGTTTTGAAATTTTATAGTTGCACTGAGTAGAGATATTAAGGCAATGCTAAAAATTGATAGTATTCTTTTTAGAGTGCCTAATAAGATTTATACACTGCACTGCAGTCATAATGAGCATGATGAGTCTAGACAGCTAAAAGACTTGAACTTTTTGCATCTTCCATTGGATCAATGAAGAAGAAACAGTTGGTTTTCTTCAAGATAGTAGATAGTTACTGTACACGTACTTGTTAAAGGCAAAAATAAAACATACGTGACAAGCACAAAAATGCATCATAGACCTTGTGTATTCTGAAAGTCTGTCTAGAGTTTGCAAAACTGTTGCTTTGCAATGACTCCCAAAGTGGCAGCTCTCACTGCCTTTAAATTTGAATGCCATCCTTTCTTTCTTGGCTTTTAAGTGCACTAAAATATAGCACACCTACTTTGAAGAGACTGGGGGCAGGAGGGGCAGTCCGCACTAGAACAAGGCAGTCATTTTTTAACTTACGAATTTCAGCAGTATGTGAGACCTGCCATGTTAGTGCAATTGGCTGTCTTTTTTTATAAAAATTACTGCTGTAGCCACAAGATTTATAAATAAAAAATAAGTCTCTTTTATGAGAACACATGTATGGCTATGTTTGACTACATGGCTTTTGAACAGGGCTCTCTGAATAGATCTGAGGGATAGAAACTGAAAAGAAACCAAAGCTAGGTAATGTAACTGAGATTATCTTTAGTTGTATGCATACAGTCCAGTTCAAAGGTCACTGATATAAAAATATTCACTTTACAGTCCACAGCCTAAGCCTGGGCCTTGTCTTCTGTAATGGAGCATGGCTAGCTGTAAAGTTCCATACCAGATCTCCTAAAAAAATAAAAAGCAGTGCTATGTTCGTTTATTTAACCAAATCTGGCACTCAGTATGTTTGTAAATCAGGTAGTAATTAACGTTTGTGGGTTGATTCAGATAGTCAGAAAGCTGAATCAACTTGTTTGGTGAAGATGGTGTTTGGGTTTCTTTGTGAAATAACATATTTTTAGTTACTTGCCATAGTACTGTTAACCTCAGTTCTGCATCTTGCTTTCTTTTTTCTGAGTTAAGGATTTGTGGTAGGTGTTTTCCAACTAAGTTGCCCTCTCCTCAGGTGAAGGGTCACTTGTGTGAAGGCCATCACAGTGCTTTAGAACCTTCTAAGAGGACTTAAAAATCTACTTTGTGTAGATACGTGTGCTTAATTCACGTATTTGTTAGTTTAATCAGAGGGCGGGCCTAACAACAGCCTGAAAGAGCTACCCAAGTAATTGCAGAAATGCTCCCTTTACAAATTTGATCATCCTATGAGTAAGTCCAAAGGGAGTTAAGGAACTCAGGGGCCATATAAGACAACTGGGGTTTTGTTACTTAATTTTCTTAGGCTTCTCTGAAAATACCAGCTGATTTACTCAGTGTTATAACCAACTGTTGTTCCTCCTCCTGCCTTAAGCTCTGTGGGAGTACAAGGTTCTGTTGATATGGACTTCACTGGTAGGTGTGCGGCTTGTAGTTTAAAATATCCTGGTTAAAATGCATAGCCATGTCTAGCTCAAAGCAGCACTAATAAAACACACCATATAAATTCAGGAAAAGGTCAGCTGAGGAACAGAATAAAAGAATTTAACAGGGAAGTATTGTGAATTAAGAATCTAATATCCTTAATAGTATTTTATGTACATTAGCCCAGATGTTCCTAAGCGGCCAGTATTTTGGATGCCCTGTTTTTGAGAACTCATCAAAATGAGGCTTATTTTTAGACTCTGAATCTCGCTTTGACTTGAGATAGATCTGCAGAGGCTTAACATCTTCAAATAGTGGTCTTGGGTGATGCAGGATGAGTACCCAAAGTGATAAAACGGTTGAAAATTATATGTGTAAACTGATTGAATATATAGGACAGTGAAGTATGTTTCAGACTTCTTTCTGGTTTTGTTAATTATTATGATACATTTTAAAGGGATGTTTTTTTCTCTAGTTTCTTGCCCTTTTAATTCTTCAGTGATGTTATTACTTGTTAACAGAGTTGATTTTCTGCTTTTGTTTCCAGTGAATTTGAGTAACTTAATGTGATGGCCCCTTCATTTTGATTTCTTACCCTATGTTGGATTGGGGGGGGGGGGGGAAATT
>NDXB01001084.1:110141-149683 GCA_002631895.1 Agapornis roseicollis
TGTGGGGGGGGGGGGGGGAAATCATGATCTGTTTTGTTTCTGGAGAACACTGTGAACATGTGAACTATCTTGAAAAAGGGCAATGATTTATTGAGGAAAACTGAATTGCGAAACCTTTTTCCTCCCCAAAATCAACAGCTTGACTGAGCTTAAATAACTGACTTTTCATATCCTTTCATCACACACAAAGACCTAATCCTGAGACTACTTGAGCCACCAATGTAGGCTGCGGCTGAGACCACCACTGAATGTGCCATTCCCTTCTCACTACACACAAAACACATTGACTGCAGCTTTATGAAGTGAAAATGCTGAAGAAAAGGAAAATGTGAAGGAGGTGACCACAGTCATTTCTTTTTTCAAGGGAAAAAAAAAAAAAAAAGAAAGGAAAATAAAAGCTGCTGCATCTGGATATTAGGAACAAAAAGTGCCTCAGACTGGAATAATAGCTTGGGTCACTTGCTTTCGTATGTGCACAAGAGTGGAACTGCCGTCCCTTGTTTCAGTATCACTGACCCCTGCATTTTATTGTGTGAAGATGTCAGGGAAAGTGTGTAGAAGGAATTCCAGGATCTTTTAGTTTAACAATGACATTGTTATTTTGTGATTTCTATGAGAGGTGAGGTTCTGGGGGGTTGTTTTGTTGTTTATTCCACTTTAGCCAGGGTTTGTATGTATGAGTGCATGTATGAGTTTTAAGAGAGATTTCTGTTCATTTAATAGTAGCTTATTCTGAGTGTTTGCATGGGTGCATCTAAAATATAATCATAAATATGCTGTCAGAAAACAACAGCTGTGAGATTTGTGTGGGATCCGTGTTAAATGTCAGCATATTCGCTTTAGCCTGGTACATAGAGCAGACCTGTGTCTTGGAGACACCTTTTGGTTTCGGTTCTGCTGAATCCTGGTAGTTCTGTTTGATGGTTAGATCACAAGATTCTGCAGCTGTGCTGAGGTTTAAATAAAAAATAAAATAATTAAAAAACCCCTAACAGTTGCCTGGTGGCATTTGACTACTGCAGTCTCATGTAACTTTCTCTCTGTGGAACTGATGTTCTAACTGCACATTCCCAAGAAGCATGGTACAGTGCATTTTGCTAGTGTGTAATGAGAGACCAGTTAAAATGTGAAGAAAAATAATGTGGTATATATTTTTCATTAGTTACCTTTGAATTTTAATTTCAAAAATGGTTAAAAATATTATTATAAAAAGTAATTTTTAGTGTAGTCACTTGATATATTCTGTATGCGCTTACATACAGAAGGTTATACATGTTATTGTTAAATGAATGAAGTAAAGACTGTCCATCATGCCTTCCTGGTCATCAGCATCATCCTTCTCCCTGTTCTCTCTCCTTTCCCTCTCCCTAGAAAAAAGGGGGACGGGAGGTTGAGGAGGAATAGGAGGGTTGGTTTGTGCTTGTGTCTCCCAGACCAGCATGCAGGAGCTGTGAGTTTAGCACAGTAAGTTGTCTAAATAATGCAGTTCTTTATTGACCTTTCATTCCACTGTCCCTGAATGCCTTGATTGTTAAGTCCCAGTAGCCAATTAGTCTTGTTGATGGTGACCAGCAGTGGAGATAATCTATGCCAAAGCTATTGCTGGTCTGTATGCTGTACCTGTCATCGATTCCTTTGAATGTAAGGATTAGTGTCTTGCATCATATGGACTGCGCATTTACTGAGATTGATGGTATGTGCATAGGATAAAACACATAAACTCTAGAGTTGCTGCTGATAGTTGGATTCCTGTTTATACACAGGCCGCCTTCATTTTGTAGGGAAGGCTAAAAATCTGTTCTCACTATAGCAGTTATATGTAATCAAGCTCAATCCTTTCCCTCAGACCATTTTTTCCCCTATTTATATTTTTTGTGTAGAATTTTTGTAAGAACAAGTATGCATGTTGATCTCCATGTATTAATATCAAGGCCATAGGTATCATTGTGGTAACAAAAATTAAATGTGTAACTTTCTTAGGTTTTGTATTTTCTTAGTATCAGTAAGGTTTTAAGATGCAACCCCATATCTAACGTGGGATAGCAGATAAAGTAATACTGGAAAATGTGGTTTTATTACCTTTTGTCATCTTGCTTCCTTATGTTTCCTTTACCACTTTTCTGCTTTTCTTGTTTTTCTTGCCTATTTTCCTTTTTGTTTCCGTACGTCTCCATTTATAAGGTAAATGTAGATAATACTTTTGTATTCCTTCTGTTTTCTCAATGATGTGTGGAATACTGGTGTTTTGAGTATAGTACTTGGAGAAAAATAAAGCTAGCTTTCACCTACTGGAATTCTGTCTTCTCCATTTCTTTTTCTAGAGCACATGAGCATTGTGGAGTACAGCCTTCCTTGTCATTTCTCTTAACATTTTAAGCAGATTGTGGCTTTGTGGTGGGAAGACAAAAATGTAGTTGTTCTTGTGGTAGTTTGTTACGTTGGATTGAAAGCTGTAAATAACGAATTTCAGTCATGTTTCAATAGTCTCTTCTCCGAATTGGCTTCTCTGTTTTCTTTTATCAGATTACTCTCAAGACATTTTCAGCTACTAGAAAGCAGAATAGTTGTGTGGAGGTCCCGTGATGTACCCCCATTCTGTGTGGTTTGGAAATTTCTCCCCTTTTGGTTATGGTGAAGTTCCAGAGAGAGACTCCATTTGTCTGGGGCTCTGTGTCTGTTGGAAGATATTTTTTTGTTGCCTTTCTTATTCTGAAAGAGGGCAAAGAAATACTCTGATGTCAGTGAACTTGTTCTGCAGTTTTCTCCTTTTCTTTTTGGTCCATGTCTCTGTATTATATTACTTCTGCTTTTGGTGCCAAAGTGGAAATTTTCGTTGCTATTATTATTACTATTAGTTACTTACCTGAGTTTTTAAGCATTATTACAGCCTTTCATATCTATAGCTCAAATTGATGATTATTCTTAAGACTTCTGAAGATCATTAACATTTCTAACACTTCACAGTAGCTAGAAATCTTATAATTCTGCTGTCAGTCATAACAGTGTAACAATCCTGTTCCAAATGTACAAATCTAGATTGTACTGCTGATATGCTATAGATAGGACAATGTGTGCTTACAGATTAGGATTTCACTGTTTGGCAAAAGGACTTCCAGAGATTACACTTTCGATTCAAGGAGGGAGAAACTTGGAGGTAATTTGAATTGCTAAGCGATATAGCTGGTGTGTGTGTGTGTTTGTGTTAAATCATGCATATTTATGCTCAAAACAAACATGTGGAACAAGGAATTATCGTTAGCGAAAAGAAGACTGCATCTCATAGGAATGTGATGCCAGGGTTATGTGTGTGTCTCATGCAGAACATAAGAACTTTTTTCTTGCTGAAACTGATGCCGTGGCTGTCTGGTGAACTCTGTAGCTCATTTGAAACCTCCAGATGAGGCACTGGAACAGGCTGCCCAAGGAACTTGTGAATGCTCCATCCTTGGCAGTGGTCAAGGCCAGGTTGGATGGGGCTTTGAGCAACCTGGTCTAGTGGAAGGTGTCCCTGCCCATGGCAGGGGGGTTGGAACTGGATGACCCTTAAGGTCCTTTTGAGCCCAAACCATTCTGTGATTCTGTGACTTTGTTCTTCAAAAGGTAAAGGCTGCAGTATGGGCAGTTTCACACAGCAAAAGATGAGAGTTCAGCGGGGAACTGAATGTCACATGTCTTTGGGAAGCTTATGGCTGCATTACAGGATAGTTTTGTATAATTAAAAAAAAAAATATTCACTTTGATTGCATTCTTGAAGTAGTAAAAGTTTGTATGTTAAGAAAGGAAGGAACTTTCACAGGCTCAATAATAAACTGTTCCTGCACTGTGGAAGATCAGGATGCTGAGTGAATCCATTTTCTTCCACAGTTATATCCCTAAATATATGGGCCACAGTAAATAATGTTTGTTCTCCACCAAGAAAATTTGCTTTTTCCCTCTTGAGACGCCACTGGGTTCAGTACCTGCAGACCATGGCTGAACAGGGTGAAACCTGGTAGTGGTGGCGAGAAGCTGGTGCTGGTTAGTTAAAATGTGGCTGCTGAAAGCATCAGGCCATTGTGAAGCTTCCTGGAGCCGAGTGATCACTGAGCAGAACGTAGTACTGAAGAATTACCAGCCAGGAGTTTATTTTGACTAGGAAAGTAGTATTTTGTAGACCTATCAGAGTGGCAAAGCGCAGGG
This sequence comes from Agapornis roseicollis, assembly GCA_002631895.1. NCBI lineage: Eukaryota > Metazoa > Chordata > Aves > Psittaciformes > Psittacidae > Agapornis > Agapornis roseicollis. The sequence continues at coordinate 114,321 of NDXB01001084.1, forward strand.
GAAGTTAGGGAAAAAACCCAAAGACAGGCTAAAAAGCATTTTTTGCATATCTGCTATGAAAGACCATAAAAGAAGAAAGGTAGTTTTATTTTTCAGGATAGCTGGTGCTGTAGTCCTTCATTTTTCATAGTTTTTATTTTACTGGGGCAAAAGGGCCACTGTGGAACTTACAGAAATATGAACATTACTTCATTCCACCTAAAAATAAATATATGAATAGTGTCTTTTAAATAGCAGTAACAAATACTAAAATGCTTAAAAGATTCTAATGGCTGTAAGACTGAAGAGCTGCGTTACTGAAGAGCTGATATTGTTTTTAACAGACGAGCCCACAGTTCAAATGTAATACAAAGCTTTTAAAGTTGCTGAAAGACACAGAATTGACTTCTGGCAAAACAATTAGACTTGGCTGAGCAGAAAAGATCATGCAGTTGAAAATGAGGTATTCCTGGGGAGGATGCAGGGCTGCTCTGGCATTATGGCAGGAAAGTGCAAATAGCTCAAAGACGGAGTTGCAAAACTGCAACATAATGGGGCAGCAGAATCTGCGGTAAGCAAGATTCTGCCAAACATTTAGAAAAACTGGGGAAAAAAATGGGCACAGCGTGAATGAAAAGGTTAAGATATCATCAGGAGCTGTGGAGAATCCCTCACAGGAACAGTAGACGGTATTTTAGCAAATAAGTGAATAGGTTAGACCATAACAACACTGAATAATGTCATGCAGGGTCACAGCAGTGGTCTTTCTAGGCCAGTGGTCTTCCTCCAGCAGTAGCAATAGGAGATGCTGCTTGGGAAGAAGATGAGGACCTGGCTGCTTTTTGTGGTCCATTCCCTGTTTGGTATCCTAGCATTCACAGTTTTGTACTGGGGGTATCAAAAGACCTATCCCTTTCCAGTCCTTTTACTACCCATTTTTAGTGTCATTTTATATCAGCTTGTAAAATCTCCTGCAATCTAATATCCTGAAACCAGTGAGATATTTGTTGATTTTTGTTTGTTCTATGTCTATGTGCCCCTTCTACTGAGGGAAAAAGCCCAGAACGAAAGAAGAATTACCACAGAGAGAAAAACTGCTTTTAGAAGGATTGTCAGTGGGATAAGACTGAGGACAAATATTGGTGGATTGTCATCTGCTGATAAAGTGCTAAGCATATGAGCAAAGAACTAAGTAGAGAATAAACCATTTGTAGTAGTACTAAAGAGAAAAGTACCCATTGTTGAATCAAATGTTTTGATTTCATCAGGGTCTCTGCTCAGTGGGGATACCCTGGGCTTATGTAGCCTGGGAAGAGTTTTGGAAATTACTTCTAAGAGGTAGGAGGGGAGCAGAAATTGCCAAGCCATTCTTTATGTTCCTTTAAAACTATCAGTTATTTCGCAGTAGGGATTGATAGAGGAGATAAAAAATGCATTGCTTTGGGAATCTTAAAGCAAGTGGAACACCAAGAAAGTGGCCACACTTGGCAATGGTAGGGGGTACTGGAGTCACAAACCTGCTAAATTACTATAGTGGAAAGGGATGCGTTCCACTACCTGAGAGAAAGTAGTTTCTGGGAGGGTTGGGTGGTGCCAGACATTTTTCTATACTGTTTCCGGTAGGTTCTGTCAAGAGTTGTGCAAACCAAAGCATGTGTGTGTGCATGTTCTACACTCTCTGGTTAATGCTGTTTCCTCAAGCAACCATGTAAAATTGTGCTTGGCATCTGAGGTGTTCCACATGTCATGGTACAAAAAGCACTATAGTTTATGTGAATAGTTTGTGTGTGTGTGCTTTTTATTTTCCTTGGGAAAAGAACGGTGTCAGGATATAGCTAAAAGAATATAGGGACTGCATATATTTACAAGAGTTGACAACAAACTTAGCACTGCTGGACAACAAAAATGTATTAACTTTTTACATGATTTATATAGGCAGATAAGAGTAGAGGTATAACTAACTTCCTACAACCTTAAGAAGAGGAACTCTCACTTTTAAATAGATCCTTATTACAGAGTTGGGCCTTGCTGCCCATACCACTGAGAATGCTTTTGTGCAGAACTGCCTAGTGGGCACAAGATGCAACAAAAGAGAAGCATTTGAGAAAATCAAATTAAAGGTTCCTTTTCAGGTTTTTGTAGCTCATAAATAGAAAATACATTGTTCACAGACATCCGTGAGACAGTTGGCACTGTCCTTTTTTGTGTGACAGTATTGGTTTCCGTATACAGTGGGTGTGTGAACAGGAGCTGCGAGCAGAGATGTGTAAGTGGAGGCCATAGCTTTGGTTCTGCTGAAAGGTTGATTTTTCATGGAAAAACTGTATTAACTGCAAGTAACTTTTTACTGTAGCCAAAGAGCCCTGGCAACTAATTTCTTACATGAGGGAAGATAATTCATGATAAAAAAGAAAATAACCTCTATATGATGTAGGAACATAATGCAGAGTTTTAAAGGACAAGTATTTTGAGTGTCTGGCAGCATCAGGAAGTCCTGGGCTTGATTTCTAGATATCCAGAAGTCTCAGACAACATATGGGCTGTGAGTTTTGAGAACTGCTATTGGGATTGAGACCTGCATAAGCTAGTTATGCCTCTTGGCCAAGGGTGCCCAGGAGGCCTATTTCTAGCCTTTGTTGTAGACTTAAGAGATTATTGATGATAGGATGCTGCTTAAATACAACAGAATAGTGGCAGTGCCAATGTATTAAAGAAAACACCCTTTTTAATATAAGGTCACTTGTTGAAGAACAATTGGACAGAGTTCGCCACAAAACTCAAAACAAATATTAAGGCTTCTAACTTAATGGCAGAATGCATGCCAAGTCAATGAATGAGCATGTTGGTGGCACTGAAAATATTTGCCCTGAGGAGCTAAGTATATGCTTGTTTGCTTGGAAAAAACAATGATACAGAAAGACTGTCTTAAAGAGACAAGAGCAAATAGAAGGTACTGGCATTAAGGATGTGATTGGGAATTTCAGATACATTTCTGTGATATATCTGACATGCTTTCGGGCCATTTGCAGTGACATATGGATTTAATTAGGTAACCTCTTGCCAACTAATTGCAAATAGCAGGACGCAGAAGAGGAGAGGGTGTCTTATAGGAGATAAGACAAGCTTGCTGGTTTTGAAGCTTTCAGAGCTGGCACCATTTAGTTCTTACTTTTTTTCTTTCACTCAGTTTATCTGGAATTACAGCTTTCATTTCTTTTCCAGCTGTGCCTTTTTTCACTCTTTCAGCCCATTGGTTGTCTTTTTTTTGTACTCCTAGTTTTCTTGTGGATGCACATTTTCCTAAAGCTGAATTAGCACTGCTGATGCCATTCCTGTCAAAGATTGCTGTCCCTGGTTGCTTCAGAAAAGGATAACATCCGAGATGTCTTCTAAATATTTGACTTATGTGCAACATTTCTTCTCTAGTACTCCTGAGTCTTTGTTGCTTTTTCTCTCAAGCCAGATCTGTTCCTGACAGTTTGAGGCAAGCAGCAGTATAAACAGGCATATGGCCTTATTTTTTTTTTTAACCAGTTCCAAAAGAAAACCCATAAATTTCATTAAAAAGGTAGTTTAAAGACAAGACTACATGCCCCAACTCAGGCACTTTAAGTGAATAAAATGAAGTAGAGCTGCTCATGTCCGAGGATTGCAGTACAAAGGTAAATGGTTTTTATTTGGATGCTTGCTAGTTTTCTTGTAATCAAGGACAAAACCAGCAGAAAATGTCTAGTGCGGTTCAATATGCTGCTCTGGATGCAGCTGGCCCGAGTGAAATGTTTATCACTCTGATCTGCTCCTTGCAATGAAGCTGCTCCCCAGGGGAGCTTGTCCTCTGGTGTGCCAGTGTAACCAGCAACCTGTGCAGTTGTGCTTTAACAGAGCTGCACGACTGTCAGTGCAGACAGTCCGGTTTGCAGAAGCATGTTAGAAAATACAGTAAAGTGTTCAAGGAAAAAGGGAATGTCAGAACTGGATTAGGGATTGATTGTGCATGCAGTTATTTGGCACAGCCAACGAGGAAATAGTTTTAGTAAGGGGGAGGGGAGAAGGAGGAAAGCTGATGCCAAGCAAGTATGAACAGAGTGGGGTTTTGTAGTTTCTTGACCTGGCTTTGCTTCAGACAGCATAGCCTGACTGAGAGTGCCCTAAGTTAATGCAGTCAAGGTTGCAAATGTGAAATCCAGAGTATGTGCTGTTGCTGTTATTAAATCCATATGGCTTCATGGCAGTGTCCATGGGCTAATATAAGACTTGGGAGTGCATATTGGGATCCAAGGAGTAGGAGCTGGGGGTGGGAGCAGGATTGGTGTATTTGACTTCTAATTAAATACTGGTAAAACCAGTCATGGAACACAGCAGTTCTTGGGTGGGATTTGGCTACAGATTCAGTCATCAGAATTCAGGTATCTCCTTGTTGGGCTTTAGATCCTTACTTTGCTGTAGTCAGAGTACATCTGCTCAGTACAATTAGTGGACTCTTGACAGCCATAGGGTCACCAGGTATCCACTTAAAATTTAGATGAATCACTTTCTAAGCTAAACTAGGACAGGAGTTTCACTGTGTAAGTCACATGTAGACTCCCATATTCAGGTTTCTGAGTCTCAAATCCCATCTCTTAGCCTCCACTTGTTTATTGGAGATCCTACCAGGTCATTGACTGCAAGTCCAGAATGGTGTGGTTCCTATGGTAGTAGGTCCTATATCATAGCTGTCAAACCCATGTGAATGACAGAGCACACCAGGAACTTAAAGACACACAACTGTGTTGTACCCTTTATGTGTATATTTTATAAGAGATGCTGAAATACACTGTAAGGTCCATTTAAAAAGCAAACAAACCCCACAAAACTCCTTTTTTAGTTATGGAAGAAGGTGGAAGACCTCAAGTACCTGATTCCCTGGAGCTCATTAGAGAGAAGACAGCTATTTCCTGGGTAATTTCATAAGGACATAAAGGACTCTTAGTACCCACTGGACCAAAGTGTCAGCAGACCTGAGGGGTTCAGAATGGGGTTGTACATGAAGGCCAGGTGCCTTTTTCAAAGACTCACTTAAGCCAAATTTGAAGTACTGAGCTCAGGGTATAACTGATACAGAGGGGCAGTGATCTGTGGGATGGAAGGGCAGACATTCTTATGAGACATCCTGAGCTCTAGATCTTGCTTTTGCATTTTTCTGCTGTCAACTTTATTAAATGACTTCAAACGTCTTACAATTTGTCATAATATTTTTAACATATGAATGTTACAGTTTCTGCAAACAAAGGGAAGGGCTTATAGCTTTTGATACATGTAAGCTTGTGATAAATGTGTAGTTTACAGCTGTTAATTTCCATGGTTTTCCAGGTTTTTGGTTTGTTTCTTTGGTTGTGGGTTGTTTTTTTTTTCCTTGCATTAAATGGTTTTCAGTTGTGTGTTTGTGGTACAGGAACACCTTGTTCTCCTAGATCAAGACCTGTTTGAGGTAGAAACTCCAGGATGTCACTCAGCACTTATAAGAATGAGGAATATGTAGGTCATCAGAAGATAAAGGGAAAACACACATTTCACAACTGACTGTGCTGATCAGGGCATTCACTTCCCCAGAGGTTATAGGAGGGTATGCTTGCTCCAGTAAGACAGGAGATTTCCTGAGGACAATCAAGAACAGAGTGACTGACCAAAGCATGAGGGTAATCTCTTGGCATTTTTTCTAGCAGGAGGAAGACTTCAACAGAAACAGCACATGTGTTCTTTTGTACTCCAGGGTATGTGCAGTCTGTGAATAGGAGAGGATAGTTTCTCCAGGGAAACAAAAGTAAATTTGAAGGTGGACAATCTGGCTCCATTGGGAAGCAAATTAGGTTTCTCCATCCGGGTCTTCTCAGTCTCAGTACTGTGTGCATCTGTTGTCTTTTGTGTAAGGTGGCCTTGGTTCCAATACTGTGCAAATATCAACTGTAATTAATTGGCTCCCTTTTAAAAAAACTTTGGCTGTTAGTTTCTGCACAGTCATTACAGAAGACTTGTAAAGGTGAAAGGTGCTAGTTCTGTGGGCCATATGTCTTTTATGTAGGGAATTTTTGCGTGCTTAGCCTTTGGATGCAACTTTTAGTTGTAAGCTGATTCTGCTAGACAAGGTCTGGATGCCCAGTCCTGAGCTTTTCTTGCTGTACAAACTAAATATCTAGCTCACTGCTTGTCTCCAGAGAGAAGAGCAGTCAGACTACTCATGTTATCATTATCATCAGCCTGCTGATTATCTCAGGTCCTCCAGCTTGTGCATGGGGAGCCTGATGGCAGCTGGGGCAGTCTCCAGCTGGAGAGGTTAGCTGTCTCTTGTGAAACTCGGGAGCTAGAACCTTTGCCTTACCTCACACCGTAACTACATGATTACAGTCTGCAAATGGTTGTGTCTGGCTTTCAGACTACTTCATTAAGAGTTAATTTGTATGCACGTTTGGTTTTCAAAAAAAACAACACACATGACTGATCCACCCTATCATAAATTTTTATAATGATAAGGTGGTGCGGGCTCATCTAAAATTCCTTCCAAAGGCGGTGTCAGGTTTTTACTTTAGTCATCCTGACCATCTTTTCCTTCCCCGTATTTTTGCTGTAGCAAGGCTTTGTTTACATGAGCTGGATCTTAATAGTTCTACTCCCACCCTCACAAGCTCTTTTCAACGTATTATAGATTATCATTACTAAAAGTTCAGATTGGCTTCTTTATTTTTTGTTAAGGAGCGTTTATTCTCCTTGAATTCCTCTCCTTAAAGCACCTTCCTCAACGCTTCACGTCAGGTTTGCGGCTGATGGTATGGGGAATCTGAAGTAATTCAGTGTGACTGTTTAGGGTGTAATGGAGGGAGAAGGGGAAGGCAGCAGATGTATAAATCTGACTGGGGAGTAAGTTGTCAGAAGGAAAGAACGGACTTCAGTCTCCATTTGCTGATGAGGATGGAGTCTTTAGAAATTAGCTAGTGTGTGGATGTTTGACAGGCTTGGTGGAAACAACAGCTAGGGAAAACAGTGATCTAGACAGGAGAAAAATTGGAGGAGGTCAGGAATCGTTATTTCCTTTCTCCTCATCCTGCAGTAAAAATTCAATGTTCATAAGGTTTTAAGGAGCACGGGAGAAGTAGAAGATAGAAAAGGGCTGACAGCAGTGCTGGTGAGGAGTCAGGGTGCTTTGTTTTGCTTTGTGCTGACATAAGCAGGTACATAATTGATGCAAGTGAAATACCATGCACTCTTGCTGCTACCTTACCTCCTCATTATGCAGTCTAGGTAAAATTTTCACAATCTACTACATGTATCTAGAAGGTCAGACAGCATGATGCTATCAGCACCTTAACCCACAGATGAGCAGTGTAGTGGTAATGCAGCTTCCTTGAGAGCTCCTACCCTGTACCTACTCTATAGCTACTTTCCATAATAGATTTGTGAGACCCTATAATGTGCATTCAGGATCTATGAAATGCAGGGCTTTACACTGATCAATCCTCTATCATGAGCCAAGATCTTGCCTAGAGCCGAAGACTGAATTGTGCCGACTCATGCAGTCGTAATGGGTAAGATGTGTGGGTTTGCTGTTTTGTCAGGTGAAACTAGGTTAAAGTCAAAGAAGCCTCAAGAAGACCAAAATAAACAGATGTAGGGAAAAGAGTTGTGCTCTTGTTTGGCTTTAGAACATGGTGGGGGAGAAGGGGGGAATGGTGGCTACCAGAAGCACAACAGGAAATGCAGAGTTTCACAGGCGCTACTGTTGAAAGTAGAAGTCCAGGTAGCTCTCTGGTGTCTGACCTTAGTTGACATATAGCTTAACTTCTCCAACTTGATGCACAGAGAAAGGGATGAAAGCCTTTTTTCTGTAATACATGCATTCCTGGGATCCAGTGGCCACTATTACATTTTTGGGATCCAGAAATCAGGCGGCCACAAAATTCAGCTGGAATCTACATCTTAAGGGATGATGAAGAAGGTGGCTCCTTTACAGTCCATAAAATGCAGAGCCTTTAGAAAATATTGTAATTTCTAAGGAATTTGTTAATGAAAATCATACAGAAACTTAGTGTTGAGCTAAATTTCAGTTGGCTGGGTTTTGTATGGAGTGGGTTTTTTTGTGTATGGTGGGTTTTTTCCCTCCCCTCTTCTTTTAAGGAGCAAAAGGCTGCACCCTGATTTCAGTGTGCCACACTTAACATACATACACAGCTGGTGTTCTGAAAGAAATCTGTGTGCAGATAATGCTTTTCATACTGTTTTCAAACTGGAAGTTGGATGTGAAGGATGTCAAGCGATCTGCAGGGAACGGAAGATTTAATTCAGGAGGCTGGGCCAGGATCCATTGTCCTAAGCCACAAAGCTTTACCCCAGCCTGAATCTCTTACGCTAAAGTAAACCTGGCAAAACTAGCTTCTTGTGACACTTCTTGCAGTATTTAACATTTGCTTATTTGTAACATTTCCCAATGCAGGCCTTTGGGATGAAAAAGCGCACTTTCTCTGATACTGGGTTTTCTTTCTAAATGGGACGTAGTTTTTTATAAGCAAGTTACAAGTCTGTGTTGAAAGCTCTTCGAACTGTCAAGTCTTTCAACCGAAAGTCAGTCTTTCAACAGTTTCTTTATACTTGGAATGAAAAGCATATCTCTGATTCAGCGGATAGCTTGGGTCCATTAAAGATCAGTTGCCCATTAATCATCTATTACTTTGTTACAGCAGTCACACACTAGTGCTCAGTCCACTGGTTTTGTGAGGATGTTCCTTAAAGAGCAAGTAATGTAGAAGAAAACCATAAACTGCACAATTAGTCAGATTTGGTATTACTGTAAATTCTTCACGCTGCTTAAAAATAGATGTCACTTATATGTTATACAATATATCAGCTCTTAAATTTGGTCATTATGTTTAAATATTTAAGTGTTTCAATAGTGCTAAATAGTTTTATACTTGTTCTAAATTAAGTTCTTCTGGCAAAGAGTTTTTTATTTTGTTTCTATTGTGCTTCAGACTCTCCTACAGATTTTTGGTGTGGTGGCTGTGGCTGTGGCAGTGATTCCTTGGATACTCATCCCCTTAATTCCACTATTTATTCTTTTCATTTTTCTTCGACGATATTTCTTAGACACTTCAAGAGATATTAAACGTCTAGAATCCACAAGTATGTAGTTTGGCGGGACATAATGTTAGCTCGAAGCCTGCTTATTATTATGTGAAATGCTAGTATTTTATAGACAATCCATCAAGGATTTTTTCTATTCTATGCAAATAACTTCCTTATTGCTTTGGTTCAACTAGTGAATTACATGCTTAGCTCCTGTTTTGCATAATGATAAACTTTGGGTATGTCAGTTTTACTATCTATAAGTAAAGCTTGTTCAGAACATGCTAAGTCGCTGGTCATTCGGACCTTGCATGCACATACTAATGGTGTTTCTGACCTAATCTGGCTCTTGTGCTTGACTGTATCTTCACTATGATATGAAATACTAAGCATTATGAATAACAAACTTGGGTGCCTCATATCATTAATAAAGCTCAAAGAGTTTCTTCAGTGACAGCTATTGTTAAAGATGTAAGACATTTTTGTATCAATTAATATGCCTGTCTGTCTGACTGGTTCTAATTGAGTAAGAGGACTATGGTTAAAAGTACTGCATATTTATTCTAAGAGGGTGCAGTACAGTAACTTGTGTGGTTAAATATAAAGTAGTAGGATTAAAGATTAGTGTGGTACAAAAAGAACTGAATGTTGTCCTTCGGCTGTTGCTAAGTTATTCTCATTTCCCTTTGTAGCTAGAAGTCCAGTGTTCTCCCACTTGTCATCATCCCTCCAGGGACTTTGGACTATTCGGGCTTTGAAAGCAGAGGAAAGATTTCAGAAATTATTTGATGCACACCAAGACCTCCACTCAGGTTTGTGATGAATTGACATGAAAAATCAAATCTTTGCTCTGTAGGAGGGAAATATCTTATGCCCTCAGCGACATGTATGTAATGTGCATTAAACTCAGTAGGAGCTGTGCATTCGTCTCTTTAGGGTAAAATTTCTCTGTTAGAACAAAAACGTTCCTATCTGTCTAGATTTTGAGAGTTTACTTTGGGCTGTAATACGATTTGAGATAGCCACGCACATGTTTTAACAATGTCTAAGATAAACAATTTAAAGTATGCCTGATAAGAACATTTAAAGAATAATTTTTGACATTTTCTTGGATTCCATCTTTAAAAAGAGAGGGGGAAGGGTGAAGGAACAAGCTCTATTGTGAAGCATTTAATATTAAGTAGAGTGCTAGGAGTAGGCAGAGATGATTATTATAAATCATCTTGGAAAAGTTTCATAAATCTCACTTCTTTTTTACTTTGAGGAGTTTTCAGGGCTCAAATCTAATATATGGTATTAGCGTGATTAGAAGGTGTAACATATTAGTATTCTGCAAGCATAAGTTATACAATTCAGGTTTGCATTGTGATTCTTTGCCTTCTGTCAATGAGATGTTCTCTCTTACAGTATTTTTCAAGATGCAGTAGAATTAAAGCTTGCAGTAGTGTGTTTATTAACTAAGATCTTGTATTTCCTTTGTCATAAGGCATACAAGTATGTTCTGTGGCTTTTTTAAAATTTACAGGCTTCTAAGGTTTCAGACCAGACCAGTTGATCTTTTCTGAAGCACAGCTTACCACAGGCTGTAGAATCACGCACATTGAGCTGTGTAGAGAGCCCAGTAAGTTGTGACTGGGGAAGTGTATCTTCCAGGGAGGCGCGCCTATCTCTGCATTCCCTATCTTACTATCTTTAAGTCACTAGTTATCTGACCAAATCAATGTTACAGCAGCTGATAGAGAGGGAACACAGAGTTGTTTCTTAAGCTTTTTAGTAAAAGATATCTTTAGTCAATAAACTGTGTATAAAAGCTTCACTATAGAAATAGGACTGTAACCTTTAGAAAAAATATTTTCTTGTATTTTAAGGTCAGATCTAAAGGAACACAAATGCACTATTTTCCAGTCGATTTTATGCATCTAATAAAACTGTCAGTATCTGCCCTCCTGGGCAGTTTAGGAATCTGCTTTTGAGCTCAAGCTTCAGTGTTTATGGTTGCATTCTTTTGTCTACCTACTTGCTTCATCTTGGTGTCTTTTCCACCTGAGTATTTGAGGTAGAATAGCTTGTTTAGCATGGATGTAGTTTTTGGTCCTTTGAGGGAATATTGAGCCAGCAGTGTGCCTGGGTAGAAAAGGCAGCCGGCAACATCTGTGCTGAATTAACAGTACCATAGCCAATGGAAGGAGGAAAGTGATTATCCCCCTCAGTACTTGTTAACCCACATCTGGAATACTGCATCCAGTTTTGGACCCCAAATGCAGGAAACACTCTAACAAACTGAAGTGCATTCAGTGGAGGGGCCACTAAGATGGTCAGGGACTAACAGAAGACATCTCCCTATGAGGAGAGAGTGGGTTTGTTTAACTGACAGAAGAGAAGGCTTATGGAGTATTTAATAGCTGCTGTCCAGTACCTGCAAGGATGTTACCAAGAAGATAGGCTCTTCACAGAGGTGCATGGTGGGAGGAGCAACAAAATGGCCTATGACTGTCCATAGACCATATAAAAAGTCTTTGTTTAATGAAACCAGCTCCTAAATGTGTGTTTGAGCATATACAGCCAGAGCTGGTGTAGATTTGACTAAGAGGATACCAGCTCTGGACCTTACATGTCTCTTGTCCTCCTCTCTTCCCCTCTGGTGTCCTTCAGAACGTACATGGAGTTCCATTGGCTGATATGATCAGCCCATTATCTGGTTATACAAAATGATCTGTCTTAAAATCAAACTTAGCTCTTCCATTTATATGTAAAAGGAAGAATAGATTACTTTGAATCTCTCCCAACACTGGACTAAGAAACATTGAAAGAGTTGAAATAGCACTGATCTTTAGCATGGAGTGTATGACAAGCAGTTGTAGAATCACAGAGTGTCTTGGGTTTGAAGGGACCTTAAAGATCATCCAGTTCCAACCCCGCCACCACAGGCAGGGACACCTTCTACTAGACCAGGGTGCTGAAAGCCACGTCCAACCTGACCTTGAACACTGCCGGGGATGGGGCAGCCACAGCTTCTCTGGATAACCTGTGCCAGGGTCTCACCACCCTCACAGTAAAGAACTTCCTCTAATCTAAATTTATTCTGTTCTAAAGCCATTCCCCTTTGTCCTGTCACTAAATGCCCTTGTATGAAGTCCTCTCCAGATTTCTTGTAGGGGCCCATTTAGGTGCTGAAAGGCTGATGTAAGGTCTCCCCTAGCCTGTCTCCATAGGAGAGGTGCTCCAGCCCTCTGATCATCTTCATGGTCCTCCTCTGGACTTTCTTCAGCGGGTCCATATCCTTCTTGTGGTATTGGCCCCAGAGCTGTACATAGCACTGAAGGTGGGCTGGATGTAGCCTGGTCATTTTACCATTTGGCTTTTTGCAAACCAACACCCCCAAGTCTTTCTGCTCAGGGTTGTTCTCAGCCCATTCTGTGCCCAGCCTGTATTTGGGATTGCCCTGACCATGGTGCAGGGCCTTGCGCTTGGCCTTATTGAACCTCATGAGGTTCACACTGGCGCTTCTCTCAAGCATGTCAAGATGCCTTCCCTCCAGTGTGTTGACCACACCACACAGCTTGGTTTCATTGGCAAACTTGCTGAGGGTGGACTCAGTACCACTGTCCATGGCGCTGACATGAACAATGAAGAAAGGGTTGGAATGGTGGGTTGGAATGGTAACCTTTCGCTGTGACTAAGTAGCAGCTGGAACGGTTCGTCCAACTGCAGCCTAAGCAATAAATAATGTCATATTTTGTTATGGCTACTTCTGGTTTTGGCCCTGAATCAAGCATTTTGCCTTCTATATCGCAGTGTCTTTTCCTGCTATCTCCTGTATCTTGTACTGTAGCATGTTTGTCTGAACTGGAATTTAGCACCAAATTTGGACACCTGGATGTGAGTGCCCAGTGGGGAGGTCCACCTGTAAGCTTCACTGAGAGTGAATGCATGCATTTAGTCACTTGCATAGCCCTGTAGCTCCTCTGGCTGTATAGAGTAGCTGTTACGGGAGCTTAACCAGCTGCAGCTGCCTTCTAAACACTTGGCTGTGACGGTTGTGTTGTGATACGTTTTAGCCAAAAGCCTGTGGACGGTAGTCCAGCTACACCAATCGTAGTCGTACTTCTGCTTTTGTATGAGGTTCCTGAATCCACTAGAGTTTAAAAAAAAGGCTTTCGCTTCAAATAAATGGACCATACTTCAGGCTGTAAGGTTTTTTTTCCTTATTACTGTATGTTCTACTAGCTGTGGTTGCTACTGTGATTGCTAATAGTGTGAAAACTAGATGAGGCCATTTCAGGAAAACTGGACAATATTCTGATTACCATCAGTCCATGGTGATCATGCACTTGAAGATGGCAATGTTGGAGGGCTTTTAGCAACTTATATTAACACTAATGATAATTATGCAGCTGAGTTTTCTAATAACCCATTGGTTTTATGTCTTTGTAAAATACACTTTAGAGGCCTGGTTTCTATTTTTGACAACCTCGAGATGGTTTGCTCTACGCCTGGATGCCATCTGTGCCATTTTTGTAATAGTGGTTGCATTTGGTTCCCTGGTTCTCGCCAAAAGTAAGTACAGATGTTAGCAAAAGTTCACCCAGTAACTACCATGTATAGTAATGTCTAATTCTTTTTCATAATTTGCTGTTTCTAATTGTTTAAGAGCTGTAATTAAGTTAAATGTTTCTTTCTAGATCATGATCTCTTCCTCGGTCTAGGGCACTGGGGCTGTATCTGCTTCCCTGCAAATACTGGAGGCAGTTCAGACATCTTCCAGGGTTAGGCATACATCTACCATCACCCCCAAATGTGCAAACAAACTAGCAGATCTGTAGTCTTCACTTCTGAGATTCAGACCAATAAGAACAAATAAATCTTTTTTCCCACCTATAGTAAGCAGTCCTACAGAGCTTTGCTTTACATACTGAAACACCCACGGAGCTGCTTCTTAACCTTCTTCCCTTGCACACATGGCACAGTAGGCCAAAAGGCAAGCTAAAATTTCTAGGGATACTCTTATGATATCTTGGATCAGCAGGATAGGCCAGTTCCAGAAAGAAAATCGCCTCGTAAAAATACATTTTATATTCCCTGTCACTCATGAACTGTCATTAGTGTATGCATCATCCAGGATGTAATTGGGCTAGATGTACTAGAATGAGATAGTCATCTAAAATATGAAGGAAGAAGTAATTATCTTGGACATGAAAATTAGTGCTAATTTGCTGGTTTTGTTTCTTTTCTTTTTCCTTTGGATAAGTTCTGTAAACGCATGTGTGTTTTAAAATCTAAACTCTGTGCTGCTCAACACTGAAAATCTTAAACTGGGTTTGATGTTATTAGAATGCAAAAAAGACAAGTCAGAACAATGGTCCTGAATCTTTCTTTGCCTTTGAATAAGGAGTAGGTCTCTTGAAGTCAATAGAGCTGTGCCACGATAAAGCTCAAGTAAGTCAAAGGACAACCATGCTTAGTATTGGACCAGAGAGATTTCATTTATTTTGCGAGAGTAGACCCACTGACCACAACAAATGCTTATATAAACAAGGGAAGAAATATTCTGTCCTGTTATTTTATCTGATCACTTACAAGAGTACAAAGTGATGTAAAAATATTCATAACTTTGAAATTATTCTACACTATTTTTTTGCTTAAATTTTGGGACTGATCTAATTCTCTTAGAAAAAAGTGAAAAGCTACTAATGTTCAGCTAGGTAGGGACGACTGTAATAAGCTGTGTAAGTATGGTCGTGAAATTGAACCTCAGTTTCTAGATAAAATGACAGGCCAAGGAGAACTGGGACAATCTTTTCAAATGCAGACAATTTCCAAAATATACCTAAAAAAATGCAGGAAGTAGCTGTTCTGCCTGGAGCTACTCATTGTGCAAATGGCAAGTATGGTGTAACCAAACTGAATCCTGGCTGTGATGCTTCCACCATGTAAGAAACCTCATGAAAGTGAAGTTAACTAGAATTTTGTGTAATTACCGGTGTACTTATTTGATTCTCTTCTTTCCTTGTTGTGCAGCTTTGAACGCAGGGCAGGTTGGTTTGGCGCTATCCTATGCAATCACCCTCATGGGAACATTCCAGTGGGGTGTTAGACAAAGTGCTGAAGTCGAAAACCTGGTAACGTTTATTTCTTCCTTTTCACCTCTTGCTTCATTTTCATGGTTGTGACATGAGGCCTTAAGGATGGGATTCTTCTTAATTATCTTAGGACATTAATACCTTAGCAAGTAATTGGAGCACCACTTGCAGTCCGTGAAGAAAAATAGCCACTTCAGGGGTATAATTTGTCTGGGTTTTGAACGTCTGTTGAGATGAATTGTGCCTAGTGACTTTCCCTCTCTATTCACAGTAAGGGAGGTTGTATAATCTCCCTTTGCAACAGCAAAACTAGAGACTGGTCTCGTTACAGTGTAGACAATTGCATTATGACTTCCTAAAATTACAAGAAATAAATCCCTCTCTATAAATGAGATTTTACATTTAATTTTTCTTTTAGATTTGGGGGTTTAACTGTATTAAACATTTATTTATATCCCTCATGGCATTTTTAGGATCCTGTTAATTTATTGTAAATTCACAACTCTTAATTTGTTGTGAATTAACAGATACTTGAAAGTGTTTATATTCTGCTGAGAGGACTGTGTGTTTTCCAAACTTTAGCAAGTAAAATGCCTTCCCCCAATTTACGCTATTTACTAGCATGTTTCAGTTGCCTGTTTACCTTCTTAAGTTAATATATAAAAAGACTAAAAAAAGAACATACTAAGCATAAACTGGAGGGGTTTTGTGTTGCTTTCACAACTCAAGGTTACTTGTAATTATTATTTGCTGATCATAGTCTAGGAAATACATGTAGTCCTTTTGTAGAAGCTACAAAGTCATGTTTAATAACAGATAAAATTCATAATAATGATAGATTAGTATTTTTTGTTGTCTAGCACATTGCTTCTTCAGAGCATTTGTCAGACATGAATAAATCAGTGATCACAGACTTTGTTGAGAAATGGGAAGAAAGCTTTTGGTTTTTTCTTAGCAGTTGGGAAGTTTTGGAAGTGTCAATCTCTGGGACTCTCTTATGTAGTGAGTTACTGTCTTGGAAGCTGTAATTCAGAAACACTTTGAAGGAGAAAGGCTTGCCATCCACTAAGCTGACTTTGATGTCAAATATTTCAAATGAAATAAGAGGGTTATAAAAGGTGGAAGCAAGGACAAGTGGCCTGGGAAGAATACAGGGATGTTGTCTGGGAATCTAGGGACCAGGTTTGGTAAGGTACGGCCCAGTTAGAATTAAACTGGGCTAGGGATGTTAAGGATAACAACAAGGGATTCTATAGGTATGTAGCAAATAAAAAACAGAATAGGGACAACATGGGCCCTCTCTGGAAGCTGTCGGAAGAACTAGCTACACAGGATTTGGAGAAGGTGAGGTTCTGAATGACTTCTTTGCCTTGGTCTTCACTGGCAAAGGCTCTGGCCACACCACCCAAGTCTTGGAAGGCAGACACAGGGACTGTGAGAATGAAGGCCTTGGGCCCACTATAGGAGAGAATCTGGTTTGAGACCATCTTAAAAACCTGAACGTGCATAAGTCCATGGGACCTGATGAAATCCATCTGCGCGTCCTGAAGGAGCTGGTGAGTGAAGTTGCTAAGCCACTGGCCATCCTATTTGAAAAATCATGGCAGTTGAGTGAAGTTCCTGATGACTGGAAAAAGGGAAATATAACCCCCATTTTCAAGAAGGGGAAAATGGATGACCTGGGGAATTACAGACCAGTCAGTCTCACCTCTGTGCCTGGCAAAGTCTCGGAGGAGATTCTCCTGGAAGGCATGCTAAGGCACATGAAGAACAATGAGGTGCGTGGTGACAGCCAGCATGGGTTCACTAAGGGGAAATCCTGCCTGACCAATTTGGTGGCCTTCTACGATGGGGCTATGGAACTGATGGACAGGGGTAGAGCAGGTGACGTCACCTACCTGGACTTGTGCAAAGCGTTCGACACTGTCCCACACGACATCCTTGTCTCTAAATTGGTGAGGCATCAATTTGATAGGTGGAGCACTCGGTGGATAAAGAACTGGCTGGATGGACGCACANAACCTACCTGCTTGCTCAGGGACACCTAGAGCCTGGAATCATGTCCAAATGGCTTTTGAGGACCTCTAAGAGAAGGAGATGCCACAACCTCTTAGGGCAACCTGTGCCAGTGCTGTCATAAAATGTGTTTCCTGATGCTCAGAGGGAACCTCCTGTGTTTCAGTCTGTTTCTGTTGCCTCTGGTCTTGTCACTGAGCATCTCTGAAAAACTGGCTCTGTCTTCTTTGTGCTATCCCTTCAGATATTTGTACATATTAATGAGATCTAGTCTGAGCCTTTTCCAAGACGAAAAGTCCCAGCTGTCTCAGCTTTCCTCCTAGGAGAGATCTCTTCAGGCCCTTAACCATCTTCATGACCATTTGTAGTACTCTCTCCAGTATGTCCTTATGCTGAGGAGCCCAGCACTGGACCCAGTACTCCAGGTGTGGCTTCATCAGTGCTGAGTAATGGGGAAAGATCACCCCCTCAGCCTACACTGCTCTAATGTAGCTCAGGATCCCAAGGTTGTAGCAAGGTGTTTATATGTGATGAAGTCTTTGGCTGTAGCATTTGGCATTTTAAGGTGGAAAACACCTGTTTGAATTGCTCCCTTTGCACACATACACTGTGATAGTTTCTTAATTATGTACTCAGAGACCATTTCCCCACAGATCCATCTCTCAATCTCTGTTCAGCGAGTAAGTCTTAATTTAAGGTTATGAGCAGCTGAGGACTTGGAAGGCCTTTCAAACTCTTGCGTGTCCTGTTACCTATTTCAGGTGATGTGTTGACTGCTCTATTTATGATTAAAGAGTGCTATAATCAAGTGTTCATATTATTGAGCAGCTTGGGATTTAAAAGCATTACACCTACATGCTAGCAAAGTGCACTGACTGGGGTAATTTACTGGCATTCCAGTATACAATCTAGCACAAAAGAACCTGTAAAGACATTCTCAAAAAATTTAGATGCTGCTGTTAAAAGGTGTATGGAAAATATGCATTCTACATCCTTTTTTCTAGAGGAAAAGATGTGTCCAGCCACATGCATTGCCACCTGGCAATTGAAGAACTTACTAGGGTGACTGCTGAAAGTTTATTTAGGGTGTAAATATTTTAAATTGCCCTGGATTCACTGCATGTTTATTTCTTTAGCAGAGCAGAGAACTTATCTCTTTATGAAATTATGTATTAATTTTTGCTCCTGGCATGGAAAAGTAATTGAATCTGTGGTATCTAAGTTTTTGTAGACTAGAAAACTATGCAGATTAATTAAATCGACGTGAGCTTTAAACATTTTGTTTACAAAAAAAGCCAACACTAGGAACTTTTTTTGTTTCGAAAGTATCCTTTAAGCCAAGATCACTGGAAAATGTATAGTGCAAATACAGTTTAAACACAGAAGCCTATGATAAGAGGCTTTCTGAGTTGTGCTCAAGTATGTGTATTATTTCTCACCCTCAGTGCTTTGTTTCTGCTGTTCTTAGCATGTGGCTTTGCTTCATTCAAGTAGTATATTATCTGAGAGGAATATTTAGGACCAAGCGCTACAAGGTAATGAAAATATTTTTTAATTACTTTAGAAATCAACCTTTGCATGTGAAAGATTAAAAGGTTAGGCTGCTTACACATTGATAGCTTGGTTCTTGGGTTTGAATTTCTGAATGCTTATTCTTCCAAAGTATTGAATAATACACTTGCTTTTAGTGAGCACTCCTGCAGACTCCTTTTTTTGATTTGCTAATTTTCACTTTAGAACAGTCGCTTCTACTTTGGCTTCTGATCACTTGTACACAGTTACTATAGGGAAGTTGAACATCAAAAGTTTGTTTTCAGCTCTTTCTATAAAGAAAGGTGGTTTTCTCACGGTCTGTTTTGTTTTCTGTATTATGGCTGTCACCTTTGGTTTACCAACACTCTGTTTTCTGTTCCACTTCTTGTTTGTCGAGAGTCAGGAACTTGGTCTTGTTATCATAGTGGGGATCTCTGCTGCTGATTAACAGTACAAGTGACTAAAAATAGGCAGAGTTCAAGTAGGCTGCAGGAGCTGGAAATAAAGTTTTATTCCTTTTATTGTGTTCAAAACCATAATTCTAATGAGGTGACAAAATGGCCACTGATACTCGCAAAATGAATGAACCATTATATCATTTTCTTAAAGTCACCCTTTGCAGAATGAAAATTCCTTATGTGTATAATGGGGAAGGCATCAACATGTTAATCAGTTTGAAACTTATGTACTGTTATTTTTCTGCCACTGGTGAGAAGCTCCTGCTGAGGCTGTTGTGAGTGTTGTGAAGAGCACCAATTGCAAACATCTTTTATTTCTTTCCAAAGTGGGAGACTTGATTGCCTGTCTAATAAAATATAATGAGTTTTGGTTTCATTTGCAATTCTGAATTCTATTAAGCAAATATATGTGTAATGAAGACATCAGTCATTATTTTGTTGCTTAGCTGGATATATACGTTCTGATACTTATTTATGTTTTCTCTATATCCATTTGTAAGTCACAATTATTCTTGCAATGAAATTTACAGTTATGGTTGTCATTAACTATCATGTGCAAGGCCGAATACAAGCAATTGCCGGCAACTGTCATACCCGCTGGCATTTTTCTTCAGTACTACTACAGTTAGGAACACTGTGCTGGTTTTTAGGATAAATTTTCTTTCCAAAAAGTGATCGACCTCTAGAGCACAATTCTAAATATTATGTGTTGTGCTTTAGATGTAAACTGGCAGTATTAATTAATCCTCAGATGTATTGAAAAGATTCTACTCACGTAAAACTTGTGAAGTGGTGCAGAAGAAAACTGAGCACTTTTATACGAGAGCAGGTGGCACAGGTTATGTAGCAAGTATAAAAATTTTCTGTTCTTGCCCCCTTTTATCACATGCTAATACATTTCTGAAAGTTGCATCTCTAGAGCCTAAACTTTGCAAGTTTTGTCCTTCCCAGAAGATTCATGAGCTTGGGAAAACTGTAGCAAGCCCTTTCAAGAGTTTTAATTAGATGTATATGTTCACCTATTTTCCCACTAAAAGGAAAAGTAAGAAGTCTTACAGTACCTCAAAGAGCAGTAAAACTAATACATGAACCATAGATTTTGTACTTTCCTTTGGATACACATTACTGCTTGGATAAGTGAAGTAACTTTTTTTTTAAATGCTCAAGTTGAAAATATAGTTTGGTACATAAAGAAGGAAATCTAAATAATACAAAAAATGCTCTTAGTTGGATATAATCTGTGCATGTTTGCATACCTCTCCTCATATGGGCACAAAATACTCTACCTAAATCTTTTTGGCATTTAGAACCCAGAAGTCCCTCTCTGTTGAAAGTGAGGATTGCTGTTCAAGGGTAGAAAGATTAAATGCACTGAAACCTGATTTCCAACCTAGCATAAATTCTAATATTTGAATCATTTATAACTTAGAACATATTTTATGACTAGGGAATAGGAAAACAGTATTATCTTCATTTTACTAATGATCTAATTGGGCTGCAATGAAGATGGCAATGTTTTCTCACCTGTAAAGTAATATAGAATCATAGAATAGTTAGGGTTGGAAAGGACCTTAAGATCATCTAGTTCCAACCCCCCTGCCATAAGCAGGGACACCTCACACTAAACCATGCCACCCAAGGCTTCATCCAACCTGGCCTTGAACACTGCCTGGGATGTATTCTTATGCTTAAAAAAAAATGATTATTATCTGTGGGAAAGGTAATGTACTGAGAAAGTAAGAGAAAAACAGGGAAGTGTTTTGCATTAGTGGTGTGTCAGATATTAAAAAACAGAAGGCCTAATGCATTAAAATAGAAGAAAAAAGCATTCACCTACTCCTATATAAAATAAAATAAAATAAAAATAATAATAATGTACCCAATTGTCAGGCTAGATACTTTTCCTGATCTGCTGAAGTATTTTATGCTGTTTGTCTAGACTAAGGTCTTTAAGGAAAAAAGGGATAGACAGGTGGCACATAGACCACTGCTGGACTCTTAATTGCTAATTTTTCACAACATCTGGCACACATTGCATAACACATTTTCTTCTGCCTGTTAAAAGTAGGTAATATTTATTTATCTGCCTGTCACTAGGTCATCAAAGAGTCTCATGGAAGCCAAAAGAATAATGAGTTTTGAAGGGGAACTGATACTTCTCAGACGTCATAGTTCAGATACAGCCTCCAAGTCAAGGTGTTGTCTCTCACTGGAAAGGTTTTCTTATGCTCTCTCCCTGAACATCTGCTGATGGCCACTTCCAGAGCCAGAATCCAGGCCCAGACAGTTTCCCTGATGGAAGTGGCCAGCCTGATGTTCTTAAATTTGCATGCTGTTGTGGGACACATAAAGTTTAATGCTGGTGATTTTGTTGTGCTAGTGGTGCCACCTCACATGACCAAATGGCATCTGTAGTAAAAGGGGAAGAAAAACATTCACAGAATCACAGAATCCTAAGGGTTGGAAGGGACCTCGAAAGATCATCTAGTCCAATCCCCCTGCAAGAGCAGGGTAACCTAAATTACATCGCACAGGAACTTGTCCAGGTGGGCCTTGAATATCTCCAATGTAGGAGACTCCACAACCCCCTGGGCAACCTGTTCCAGTGCTCTGTCACTCTCACAGTAAAGAAGTTTTTCCTGATGTTCACATGGAACCTCCTATGCTCCAGTTCCATCTTCCGTTGCCTGTGTTTCCTTCAGCTGAGCTGAAGAGATATAAAATAGCCCCTGGAGCATGGAAATTGAAAATGTTTTGGCTGGAAATGGTCAACAGTGCTGCCTTCTACAGAGTAGAAGAACAGGAGACAAAATGGGAGCAAAAAGTTCACTGTGCAGGAATAGCATATACAGAGTTAAGCTTGAACTGGGTCGCATAGCAGGAATTTATTCTTTTCTCCTTTCTCATTATTTCTCCTGGCTTTGAATAATTTCCATTAAAATGTAACTTCTTCAGTTGTTAGTCATTGTAAATTAATAATCCACCAATGTTTGATGTATTGGCCCCAACTGAACTAGCCTACTACAGTAAAGTACAATTCAGATCCTGTGTAGCCTTTCTTTGTGAACTGACCAAATGAGTTTGGATGTGGTCTCTTTTGTGCTTGGATTCCAGCTGCTGCAACTAGTTACGGAGGGCTCATGCATTGCTGTTCTCTATAAGGACCTCACTGCAGATAGAAACCTGCTGGTGCTGCTTCTTACATCTTTCCGACTGCACGAAACATCCTGATCCTATGTAGCCATATTTATCTGCATGAAGCTGCAGAAGCTATAAAGTCATCCCACAGTGTTTTAGCATATGTTGAAAAATGAAATACTGTCAAACTCCTACAGTACTTGAAATAGACTTGAAATAGCCTTACATTTTTGCTCCTTCACGCTTTTTCTGTAAAGATCATTCAGGGATTCAGATGCAGTGGGGCACAGAAATAGAGAATGAATCTCACACTTGTCAAACTAAAAATTAACCTTCTGATAAGATAGTTTTAGATAATTAGAATATCTAGTTTTATGCCTACTTTCTATGTTACGCTTTATTCGTTATTCTCTCATACCTATTCAGTGTGCTCACAATGAAATTTTATATTCTGATCAGTAGTATAGATCTGCAAAATCACATTCTCAGAACCAGTTGCAACAAGTTTGTTGTTAATTTTAAGGTAGCAAAATTTCACTGCTGTGGGAAACCTTAGAGATGGGAGAAATACTGAAATATCAGTGCCTCATCATAAACAATTATGAAGCCACCCATCCTAGTTTGAGGGCGGTGGGTGGTATCCTGCTTAAATTTAGTAGTTTAATTATTTATCTCGTTTGTATATATGTGTGTGATGACAGTCTTCTCTACAGAGTGGTTTATTACCCCATGTTTTTACAGTGATTAAATAGTAATGCAAAGAAAATTGAAGTGTTAATTTCCTTTAGCCTACTGTTCTTTAAGCAGCCAGTGTAAGGTAGGATAAACCCCATTAAAGCAATTTCAGCTGTAATATTGACTGCAGAAGTACAGAATAAGATTCTACCTTCCCATTGAGATGAAAGGAGAAAAAAAAAGAATACTCAAGCTAAAGTTTCTAAATCATTGGTTTACTTCAACAAATGAACATTTTTAAGTTGGAAAATAGAATAAAAACCCTTAGTGCTTGCAGAAGTGCTGTGGTTTTTTTAGTTTTCTAAAATTCCTTTTAAATACTGTTTAGGTTTATATAACACACAACAAAAAATACAATGCCAAATACATAGACTAGAGGCAGACCTGAGAGGAATGCTCTGGGTTTTTCATGTATGAAATTATTATTTGAAACCATTCCTGGCTGTGTTCAGTGGATGGTTTTTGGGCTGCAGCTGTCTTTCTGAATATTCATTTTGTATGTTAAAATAAAGCCATTAGATTAGTTTTCATCACACAAACTTGTCTTTCACTATGTGCCAGTGACTTGCTATGGTGACTGCATCTCGAGCCTTAGGTCTCCATGGAAAATCTTTCTGTTTTATACATCTTTTTCTAAAAATATTCAACAATATTCAGATAATTTCAAATATTTTTATGAGTGGATCCCAAAAATATAGTTATTTAGCTATTTTCTATCTTCTCCTTTAAAAGCCAAGGTGAGCCTGTTTTCTCTTGTGCTAGGCCTTCATCTCTACCAAAATACTTCCAGGCAAAATTGTCTGCTTTTTAGTGGAGAGTTATTTCTAAATTACAAAGTTGCTTATCAGTAACAGAAAGCATTTGGTGTGACTACAGCAAAACATCAGTAAGGGAAAGCATATTTCTCCTTTCTCAAGTAGAAAGAAAGGTTAATTTCCCTTTCTGTTCCTAGTTTAGTTGAGGATCAATTTCTCATCTTTAATGCAGCAGCAGCACTTTTCCAGTCTGCTTTAATTCCTGTTCCTGTTCTGAACATTTAAAATCCAGACTTGTTATTTGAAAAATCAGTGTAGGCTTGTCAGTGCCTGCACCAGGACTAAGATATTCCCTTGGTGTCTTGCAGTCTATATTGTGGGAATAAGACCACCTGCAACACTGGAAAAAGAGGCACATAGGACCATGCGGGTCAAGGTTACAATGCCAACACAACTAAGTGTTTCCTCTTTAGCTCTTCCTTCCCCTGGATTCCTTGTATCCTCTTAATCTGCAGTTTTCAAAGGAATTCAGCTGACTGAGTCTCAACAAAATTACTAGTTTTAAAAAACTAGACTTATTTTTTGACATTTCAAAGATGTCAGTAGGGAGGTCTCATCTCTAGTAACTGTAGTGCTTATACAGTTTACATTTACTTCTAACATCACCATATAGAAACCTGCAAGACCAAGAACTTTTATGATGTGGCTTAACTAAATTATTTTAGAAAAGAGTCTGGATTCAGTTGCCTAAAGAAGCACACCTTATGTTGTTTTGGGTATTGTGGGTATTCTGCCTAACATTGCTAAGATTCCAAAAAGGACCAAATCTCCAATAGTCCTTGTACTATATCTCAGTGCAGTGTGGGTATCCTAGCCCATGGCATCTCAGATGGCACCAGATGCTGATCTTTTGGTAACAAATTTCATCCCTGTTTTAATATAGTAACAACAACAACAACAACAATTCCTATATATACAATACA
This sequence comes from Agapornis roseicollis, assembly GCA_002631895.1. Lineage (NCBI taxonomy): Eukaryota > Metazoa > Chordata > Aves > Psittaciformes > Psittacidae > Agapornis > Agapornis roseicollis. The sequence goes on from NDXB01001084.1 coordinate 139,088, forward strand.
CATATAACACATACAAGTTTAATATATTTGTACATGTATATATACCTGTAGTTTTCAAAGAGAAACATTAATTCTATTTTGCAAAGCGAATGGCACTGACTGAATGTGGGTGAACAAGCATGTAGCAGTTAGTAGGAATAGCAGTCATCTTTGATCTCTAATTGCAGCTGTGTGGTTAGTGCTTTTTATCTGCCATGCCTCCTGCTGATACAGGTGATATGCATTCAGGAGATTCTCAAGATATATTAAAAACTTAATATACCTTATCTTTATTAGAAAAAGGGAAGGTAGGAACTAAGCAGAAGATAACAAGAAATAAAAGCAAAGTACTTTTAACTTCCCTTCATCATAAAGGAAGAAACACACAAGAGGAAAATAGCTTCCATATTTTTAGGCATTTGTGAGTCACCTTAAATTTCGTAGGATATTTTAGTAAAGTTATATTAAAAAAGTTTCTATGCAGTAATAAACTAGTAAGTTTTTCTTTTCAATATATATATATATTTTTTTTTAACTGGAAAGGCAGGGGTTGAGGGAGGTAATCAGAGGATCATGGAATGGTAAGAATTGTAAAGGACCTTAAGATCACCTTGTTTCAACCCCACTGCCATGGGCAGGGACACCTCCCACTATTCCAGGTTGCTCAAGGCCCTGTCCAGCCTGGCTGTGAACACTGCCAGGAATGTGGCATCCACAGCTTCTGTGGGCAGCCTGTTCCAGTGTCTTACTACTCTTACAATAAAGAATTTCTTCTTTATATTAAATCTAAATCTCCCCTGTACGAGTTTGTACCCATTACCCCTTTTCCCATCACTTCATGACCTAAACTCAACTCTCCTGCCCATAAAGTTCTTATTGGTAAACTGAGATTAGGTATGGTCTGTGAGATTAGGCAGGCTATGGAGGTGTGGTGAAGATCTCAGAAGAGAACAGATTAGAGTGTATCATAGTGTTGTCAAAGAAAGAACGGTAACAAATGAATCACAGGTTGGATGGGGCTTTGAGCAACCTAGTCTAGTGGAAGGTGTCCCTGCCCATGGCAGGGTGTTGGAACTGGACAATCTTTAAGGTCCCTTCTAAACATAACCATTCTATGATTATAAGATCCCTAGAGAAGTTTTTATTGACAGTGCAGGTAAAGGCTTGAGGGTTCTTGATAAAAGGCTCTACTACCCAGATGTTGGTTTGAAAGTGTGCAGACGGTTTCATATCTCTTTATGAAGAAAAACATTACAACTATAAGCAACAGTAAATGTGTAGTGGTTATATTTTGTGGGTATGTTCTAACTTAGAACTACTGAAATTGGGTACTATATCATCAGACATAGGAGAGATGGAAGTACATTCAGATGCTTCCAGCCATGAGCAGTCCTCTCCCATTCCATCACAGTTGCTCTCTCTCCTCATGCTCTCTTTAATTAGGGAAGATAGAAAGCTGGGTTAGCCTCATGTAGTGCTTCAGCAGACTTGGGCTACTATGAGGACTGCTCTTTTCATGGAAACCTACACATTAACTTCACGGTTTTAGTTATGGAAAACTGTTAAAATTGTTTGTGGTGATTACACAGGAAGTGGTGCAAAATATTTTTTTTGTTTTGGTTGTTCTGACATTACATGAATAGCTAAAGGGAAGTTGAATTAAAAATCCTGAGGCTATCCTGAACCAAGTTTCAGCCAAGAGTCTCCCAGTGCATTTTTTTTTCAGCAGCAGAGTAGCAATACAGCTCATATTCTGTGAATATTTTTCCCCCATGTGCTCCTCAGTGAAAAGGTTTCAGGAAATTATACAAAAGGAAGAGAACTATGGATACAGTGATTGTTGTTCTGGTCTTTGATCTGATACTCTTCAACTGCCTTCAGGAAACTGAAGCCACCTTCTCAAAAAGGCTGGTACGTGATGTGAATTTGATAGTTAAGCTTTATTCTCAGCTAAGGTAAATGAAGAGAGGTAGCTATGTATTGTTCCCTTCTACAGAATAGTATGTAATAAGACATCACTCTTACATGTTTTTCATTTTTTGACATAAATTTAATAAAACAGTTTCATAGCTCTCAGGCATTCTTGTTGCAATCTCATGTTGGTTTGAAAGAACATTTCAAATGAGGTCGCACTGTAACCAAAAAAATAAGTTACTCTTTTGGGCATAATTTTAATATTCTTGTTCCTCTGTTGCATAATGTATAGTTTATAAAATGAAGGATAAAGGTCGCAAAGCTTTATTTTCTGTGGGTGAATTATTTATTGTAGTTTTTATAGGGTGTTTTTTTAAGAGTCTAATAATTAGGATTTTTTGTAAACACTATATTGATGTGGAAAACATTGCATACACATTGTTCTTTGCTGTCTGCAAAGTATTACATTCAGAAACACAAGATTAGACTTGTAAGATATTCATCAAATAGAAAATCTCCAGCTATACTTTTAAAGATTACAGTTTAGTGTCTTGGCTGAAGTTCAAATCCTGAAGGAAAAAAAAATTATTGAATAATACTGGTTCATTAAAATAATGTAAGAATTCCTAAGAAGGCTCCCATATGAGGTGCCAGACTGATTCTAAACCTCACTGAATATCGTGTCTCACAGAATTATGCAAATGCCAGTCAATTTACTGTCAGTGTAGACTGAGACTCATGTCTGGAACTTCGTGAAATATTATCACCAAGCATTCTTGGAGGAAAAATATAAAATCCCATACTGAATTAATGAAACTTTGGAATAGGCTTGAAAACTATCAATGGGGTTGTTGTAAAATAACTTCTGTCCTCAGGATGCCTGCAAGAAATGACAGAACCCCCTTCTGCTAAACTCTGTGAAATCCCAAGGCAAACACTCCTGTAAAGTCAGTGTAACATCTTACCAGGAAAACTCAGGTCTGTTATCTCTGCCACTGGCTTATCTCTACTTTTTACTTTTTACCACTTTTAACTCATCATGCTTTACAGACATTTCTGTGAAGGTTAGTCTCCTTCACATCCTTTCTTAGTCTCTTGTTTTCTTCCATTTCTTTTTCTTGTATATTCCTTTCCTTCACTTATTGCATAGTGAAGTGTTTACTATTTCCTCTGTAAAACCATGGTTCTCCCTCCAGTGTTTTCCCCTTAATTTCTACCTCTCACTGTTTCTAAGTTTCTAAGTTTCCTCATCCAGCTTCATTCACTACATTAGAAGAAAGAATAATAATAATAATAATAATAATAAAAGCCTCTGAGATATCTGAAATAAATCTTACTAATCCCTTTATGAAGTTAATATGTTCCATTCTTCTTTCATTGCACTGGCTCTGGGCTAATTGTCTAGTTACTAGTGAGAGTCTAGTTTCAGCAGGCACAGCCATCTCTGGTGTTCAGAGCATTTTTGTGGTGCAGTTCAGTAAGCTAGGAGGTAGTTTCCCATTGGTGAATAGTTATGTGAAACTCCCCATTCCCTTCTGTTTTCCATTTTGTGCCTTCTACCTGGTAACTCTCAGGTGAAAAGAACATCCACGATGGGACAGGGAATGAGCAGAGAGTAGGCTGTAATATGGGAATAAAGATTGCTTCATAAATGGAAGCAGTAAAAATTTTTGGCTTTTATAAGACATGCTGTTATGATGAGATGTGTGGAAATTCAGTGAAGTACCTGCATAATTTTGTGGGATGTGTTGCCTTCTGAATGAAATTTATTTTCAGCAAGCATGATTTAGAGTCTTTGAGTGATGCTAAGGAGATACAGATATCCTTGACTTCAGTATTTGGCTTAAGTTTAGATGGGAACATGAAAATTATGCCACAGTAACATTCACTTGCTCTCAGAAATGGATTGAATGCTACACACAGTGTGCATAGAACAGGTTTTATGAATTGTAACTGCAGTGTAATCACGCTGGCTGCAGTTCCTGATCATCCAAATGGGACTTTGTCAAGCTCACAGTAGAAAGAAGCAATCTCAGCTGAGACTTGAAGAACAACCTATCCTTGCATTAGATGTATCTGAATAAAAAGTCAAGAAAGAATGGTAAATAGCGCTCCTGAGGCCACACAGAAATTTGTACAACTTGTCACCTGAGGCTTGGAGGTCTCCTTGCCTGTCTGAGAGTTGGCCTCTTCAAGGCCTTAACTGGAATTCTTGTCCCCTGCCATTCTTTTCAGTCCCCTGCCATCACGCTACCTTACTTCTCATTGTATTCTTAGGGAATACAAACTCAAAAGCTTGGGTACTGTAGAGTTCAGTGGCAGGCTAGGAGCTATTTCACATTCTTTGTTGAAATCCCTGCACATTTTGAGAAGAGGTAGAGGGCATTGACTTGACTTAAGCAACATTAAAAACCATACTTTACAGGAAATGCTTGTTTGCAGTGTACTGAATGCTTCCCAGTACCATCATGCATCTAATTCCTTTTCTTTAAGGTTCAGAACATTTCTGTGAGATGTGGAGAAGTTAAATAGAGGCATAAAAAGGTTATTATTTGTATTACAATGATCATTAGCACTCCACACTTGACCAGATCTCTGTTTTGCCAGACACTTACAAATACATAATAATAATCATAAATATTAGCGTTTAACCAGAAAAGACACACAAAATACAGATGGAAGATTGTGGTGAAATTATTTCCGCAGGCCAGCAGCAAATATCGGGACAAAGACTGGAATTCCAGCCTGCTGAATTATAGTCTAGCAACTTTGCTAGTAGGTCTGTCTTATGAACAGCTTGGCATCTTCTCTTTATGATATTCAGGGTACATGCAACATCAACTAACTCTTGAAATCTTTTTCTTATCTGTTCAATCGAAGTTCTAAAGTTTTTCCTCCTACTGCACAAGTTTTGTATAGACACTTTGGAAGTTACTATTTACAGAAGAAAAACTATGAAGATAATAATGAACAAAAAAAGGTAGGTATTTGTGCCCTAATTCACAAAGTTGCACAGATATTTCAGTTCCATCAAAATCAATAGACATTAGATCAGAGCTAGTGACTATATGGTTATACTATAGTAATGACATTTGGCTACTCTTAGTGGTGAAAAGCTGAACGCATCAGGCTTCAGTTTTGGTTTTTTTTTGCCCTAAATAGATGAATTTTCTCAAGGATGTTTTTTCCTTGTTGTGTAATAGCTAGTTGAACCTGTAGAATCTGGGAGGTTCAGTCTTCTAATGATCTTTTTTCTCTAGAGAGAGGAAAATTGTCTTTTATGTACTTTTTAGGAAGGAACTAGAATATTAATTCTGGTGCTATTTGGCATGTATCATATTTGTAATGTTTCAGAATGATATCTAATTTTCTTGGCTTCTTCTGCAAATTGCTTTAATCATTATTCTTTTTCTTAATGCATTCTCTGATATATGTCACTGTGGTGGCTGCCTCTCAACAGCCAGTTAGGGGACAAAAAAACATCTCACTGGTATCACGGGGTAGGCAGAGCTACTTCACAGGGACAACAGCATAATGTATTCTGGGACAGCTGGCTCTGACACCAGCCTCAGGTATATCAGGGTGCGTCAGGAGTAATCAGAGCACAGTTACTGGTCAAAATCAGGACCATTCACTCTCAGTTCCAGATTTTCTTTGAAATCAGTGTTATTTCACAGAATTAAGTTGAAGCGGATCATCTTTCTCTATAGTAAATTAAAACTACTGTCTGGAATGAGTTTTGAATCAGTACAGGGTATATTTAATTCTTTATCAACAGAACAAAGTATTGTCCTATGTCTGCCCCTTGTTGCGATATCCGTGCATGTGGTTACATAAACTATAAGTTCAACAGGACATGAACAAAGCCACAAGGTGCTGTGCATTGATTATATGTCAAGATAATTTGTATTGATTGGAATGTCTGTGTTCTTGGTAGCTTTAAACAACATTTAAGTACATAAACATTTCTAAGATTCTGTCATTTTTCTTTGTCAAGGGAAAAGTTTTAGGCATCTTCACTATGTACTGTTAATTTGATGTGCTACCACTATCTTTGTATGAACTATTTCTCATAATTCCATCCCACACTAGAGAATGCTGCAGCTGTATTTGCAATTCAAATTCCCAGGGTAAATTATATAGATAAATCTTGGTGCCACTGTCCATTGAAATTTACCTAATATTATTCTTTTTCCCTCAAGAACTTTAGGAGATTATGACTTTCTGCATTGCCTTTCATTGTTTTTCTTCAACACATGAATAATTAATGTGGATTGCTCTGGACTGTTTAAACTCTTTATTAAAGAAATTACCAAGTGTATAACCTAGTGTCTCTTTCATGAGATGAACTCAGGTGTTTTTTGCACTCTAAATAAACATAATGTGGTTCAAAATTGCATAATAAAGGTATGAAGATGAATTTCCAAGCACACTCCCAATAATTGCTATAATAGCAAGCTAAAGTCTTTTCAGTATCTAGCAAGCCTCAATACAGATACACAGAAATAGATGTGGAGAACACATTGGACCCTGTCTCCCTATTTGCATCTCATCTCTTATGTGTAGCTCCCAAACCCATGTGTGCTGCTGTCCAAATAAAATTACTTTCCTGCAGTAAAGGATGGTGGACTATCCCCTTGCACTCCAGACTCCACTGAATGATGAGATTCTTTCCTTCCTTCACAAGTTGTTTTTGCTAAGTCCACCTGATAGTTTACACAGCTGAAGTTAACAATGAAATAGAGATGGAACAAAAAGAAGAGTAATTTTCTAAGATGAGTGAGGAAGGGAAAAAGAAGGAATCATATGTGACAGATACTGGCCATACTGCAGCATTATCAATTAAAAGATTCTGTACTGTTTTCTAAATAAAAGAGAATAGAAAAGCCAATTATTACAGAATGGTCCTTCACAAAATATTGTTTCTTCCTCTGACATCTGCTCAAGACAGTGTTGGGAGAGGTGCATTACCCCTAAATATGGGGTAATGCGTAGAATCATAGAATAGTTAGGGTTGGAGAGGAACTTAAGATCATCCAGTTCCAACCCCCCTGCCATAAGCAGGGACACCCCACACTAAACCACGCCACCCAAGGCTTCATCCAGCCTGGCCTTGAGCACTGCCAGTGATGGAGCACTCACAACCTCCCTTGGGCAACCCATTCCAGCATCTCACCACCCTAAAAATTACTTACTCATAGAGGCAATACAACTGGATGAGAATTGCTAAGAAATCTGGTTAATTTTTTTTAAGTACCGAGGAGATACTCGTTAAGAATCTCTAAGAAGTAATGGAAATTTTGGTGCTTGTTAGAGGAAAATGATAAACACATCTCTTCTCCTTCCCTTGATCATGTGAATAATGGGAGTTTTCCCAAAACATGAGGCACAACTTTGAAGAACTGTTTTTGAAAAAACCTGTCACCGAATGTGGCTCTTGGAGACTGATTAGCATCCGATGATGGGATGTAAGCTTCTTTACCATGTAAGTGTTTTGGAATATTTTATCTGAAAGAACTGTCTTCCAAAGCACATAACTGCCCCACATAGTTCCTATTTTCTCTAGCTAATGGTTCATTACTTCTTTGATTCATATTTTCTTAATCTTGACTGTGGAAAAAGACTTGAATTGTGTTATAATTAGGACTTAGAATTCACTCCATTCTGCAGTTTTGTAACACAAGTATACAAGAACAAACTGAGAGTTACTGATGGGTAAAATGAAGCTCATAGATACAATGATGACAGTAGTTCTTTCACAGAATAAATATGACAGAAGATGCTGAACTGCAGTACTTCCTGGCCGATGTGCAATAATACCAAGGAAAGCTTTGCTGGCAACATCATAATCTGCTGTATCTAAGCCTCAGTCTTACCTTTTTAACGTCTTATGGCTATGAATAATACTAGAAGGTTTTTCTGCCCACAGATTTTGTAGGGAAGGACATTGTACAGGCAAGAGCAGCTAAAAAAAAATCAGGCTGCTTATTGATGGAAACAGCAAAGTGGAATTATTCACTTAGAGTCATAGAATCGTAGACTAGTTAGGGTTGGAAAGGACCTTAAGATCATATAGTTCTAACACCCTGCCATAGTGTTTAGCCCTCAAATTCTCTGCCAAGAACAAAAAAGTTTTGCTTGGTCACAGTTGTGATTTCAGTGGTTGTTGGGTGATTTCAGTTTATTGACCAGTAAGGAAATTAATTTTAGCAACCAGTGACTAGAAGAAGGTATTGAATTGCAGTTATTGAAGGCTTGGTCTGGATCTTTATGAAAGCTTGTATACAGCTTGTGAGCACTTTGATTAACATTTTCTAATTTTAAAGGAACAGATAATATGTTTTCTGTTGTAGCGATGCTTATCTTGTACCAGTATGGGCTACTGACATGGCAAAGATCTTCTGTCCTGAGCAAAATCACATTTGACCCCTCCTGCCACAGTTAATGGGTGTGGGTAAAAGATTTTGGTCTTGATCTTAAGAAGTAATAATTGTAATGTTAGTTTTTAAGTGGTCTTCTATTTTTTCTCCAGTAATGGATTCATCTGATTTTTTTATTTTTATTTAAATGGAGAGGTGTTACTGTTCAATGTAACAAGGTGGAACTACTTGTTTGCCGGAATATAGCTGTGCTCCCAGTTTACTGTGTGAGCTAGCTGCTGGTGGTCCCTGCTAAAGAAAGGAAGTTATAAAATACAGTATTGAGAGAATAGTGATTTTTCAGGGGAGACAAGGCAAGTTTTTTTTAATATTTACTATGAAAAAAAGGACAAAAAGGCACAGCAAAACACATGTTGCCTGTATGGGCCATGTTCTTTCTGAGCTCTGGGCAAATGCAAATGTTGTTCTGGAGCTTTCCCAGTGATGGCCTTTCACTGTCTCTTTGCCTCGTGAACTATTATTACTGTTCATATCTTCTATTATTCTTAGTAGTGACCTTTCCTCAGTGTTCCCCAGAAGAAAAGCTCTATATCACTGCAATCATGGCATTAGTAATCAGAGAAGTTAACAGTATTTTCACCACAAAGCAATTCTTTTCTTTAGTGGTGGACAGGCTCAAAACTGATTACATGCAAAAGAAAAGATGTAATCATTTTTTTTTCTCCTAAATGTAGAAAGGATGAAGTACAGCTCTTACTTAGTGAGAAATAGAATCATACATCACAGCATTTTTGTACTATTTTACCTATTGATGTGTCAGTTTCTACATGTTGAAGAGGGGGTGGTATAAAGAAGGTAATTGAAGCACTAACATATACTGTCACTGAAGCTTCAGGGGCGAATCTTGGCTGTAAGATTAATACTGACTTTTTTGAATGAAAACTCTATTCCACAGGGAATTATTCCAACTAAGGTCGTATTTCAATACACAAAATCAATATGTATGAAAAATAATGGAAAAAAGGAGTAATTCTGAGATGAGGAAGTGTTAGCACTAGATAGTAACATGGGAAATCTTAACTTACTTTACTTTGGAAACTTCTCAGGTAAGAGATTGCACAGTCCTTCAGTTAACCGCTGCAAGACTTTCTTTTGTCACCTTTATGACGGTTAATTTGATTATCACAAGGCCTGGATTCCTCACCAGGGATAACTGCTTCCTTGAACTAGGCTTTGTACATGCATGCAGTTAAAAAAAATAATCTGCTCTCAAGAGTTTGGAGTATTACAAAAACATCAGGCTGGAGCGACGGTATGGCCTGGCACAAGCGATCCGGGAGGTTCCTCGATTGTGTGGAAGACAACTTCCTTCTGCAAGTTAATAGTGGAGCCAACAAGGAGAGGTCCCCTGCCTGACCTCGTGATCTCCAACAGGGAAGGGCTGGTTGGAAATGTGACGCTCCAGGGCAGCCTTGGATGCAGTGATCATGAGATGGTCAAATTCGAGATCCTCAGGACAGTGAGAAGAGCGTGCAGCAAGCTCACTGCCCTGGACTGCAAGAGAGCAGACTTTGGCCTCTTCAGGAACCTGCTTAGTAAGGTTCCATGGGATATAGCCCTAGAGGGCAGGGGGGCCCAAGACTGCTGGATGATATTCAAGGATCACCTGCTACAAGCTCAGGANTAGTAAGGTTCCATGGGATATAGCCCTAGAGGGCAGGGGGGCCCAAGACTGCTGGATGATATTCAAGGATCACCTGCTACAAGCTCAGGAGACCTCCTTGGATGGATAAGGAGATGCTGAGAAAAATTCTAAGGAAAAAGATGTTTATAAAAGGTGGAAGCAAGGACAGGCAGTCTGGGATGAATACAGGGGTGTTGTCCGGGAAGCTAGGGACCAGGTTAGGAAAGCTAAGGCCCAGTTAGAATTAAACTTGGCAAGAGATGTTAAGGATAACAGGAAGGGATTCTATAGGTACATTGCAAATAAAAGACAGACCAGGGACAACGTAGGCCCCCTCGGAAGCTATTGGGTGAACTGGCTACACAGGATTTGGAGAAGGCTGAGGTTCTGAATGACTTCCTTGCCTCGGTATTCAATGACAAAGGCTCTGATTGCACCACCCAAGTCTTGGAAAGCAGATGCAGGGACTGTGAGAATGAAGACCTTGGGCCCACTGTAGGAGAGGAACTGGTTTGAGACCTGATGAAATCCATCTGCGGGTCCTGAAGGAGCTGGTAAGTGAAGTTGCTAAGCCAGTGTCCATCATATTTGAAAAATCATGGCAGTCAGGTGAAGTTCCCGAAGACTGGAAAAGGGGAA
>NDXB01001085.1:0-80320 GCA_002631895.1 Agapornis roseicollis
TTCTTTTGATTCTCCCCCCATCTCTCTGGAAGCAGGGGAGGGCAAGAAAGGAGGGGTTGAGTGGGTGAACGTGCTGCCTGGCTGGGTTTAAACTACGACAAGTCCCAACAGAAGTCAAGCCCCTGTTCCCATGTCACAGTCATGGCTGCAAATGATATTCAGCTGCTGATCAATATAATGGAGTGGGGTTGTATGTGTGAGTATTTTGTTCAGGAGCTTCCAAATAATGAGACATGTTTCAAGTAAAACTAAATGTTCTGTGTAAGTAAGCACTGTAATGGCACTGTTCTATAATGAATATATGCTCTGACCTGTTTTATGAAACATTTGACAATGATTTTTATTTTCTTTTCAGAACAGATGTAGCAAAACCAAAACAACACCAAACCAGAGCCCTTTGTCCTGCCCTTTACATTGCAATTTTCCATTAGTTTCAAAAAAAAAGCTTGTTACTATTCCAGTGAGGAGGTGCCATTAGCAAATTTAGGTCCAAGGGTCACTGTCTTTGTTCAAATCACACACGTGAAGCAGAAGGAATCAAGGCACATCTGATACCACCTCAATCCAGTTTTACATTAGTTTTGACTTGCATTTTAAATTCACAGCAACCAGCAGCCTATGCTTTCCTGGCTGCGAAATTGCGTGCTGGTGCAGATGAGGCTGTGGCAGTAGGCTATGAAAGTTAAGCTTCTGCTTTAATACTGACCTCCCTTCCTTTTCTGCTTCGAACCATACCCTTCATGTTGTATGTGAGTGATATGCTGCTGATCATTATTTATGCTTCCTGATGAACTCGACCAATAGACTGGAATTATGCAGCTGCATTTTCCAGTCTTTCTTCTGCTGGAATTTTGCTTACAGTTTTCTGACGGACAGGGCTAGGGCTATTTCAGTCCTAATGATGAATGTGATACAGGTGTTCACAAACCAACTCTTTTCTGCACCATGTTGCTTTTAAAATGAATGCATAGTGTGTAGCCAGTTAGGAAGTTAGGCTAGATGTGGCCTTTGTGTAAGTGGTTAATCTAAGTAAAAACTAATCTAATAGATTCTAATAGATTTTTTAAAAGACATGGATTCTTTTAATTCTAAAGCAGAAGTGAAGGTTTAACACAATGCTTAGTAACATTCTTCCCCCACTTGGGAGGACTGCAGGTAAGTGGGAAGAGAGTCAGCTTCCGGCTTCATGTGTTTGTAATTATGACTGGACTGTTCCTGTCAGAATCTCTCAACACGGCAGATGCTGTCACACAGAAATGGGATTCAAATTAAATAGAAATAACTTTTAGATTACTTATTTTAATTTTCCATTATTCTAACTCACAAAGCCAAGTCCCTGCATAGAGCGTTACTAGCTTTCTTTTTTTTTTATATAATGGGAAAATATTTTGGGAGATAAAACCATAAGCTGTAATGGCAATGAGGATTTTGTTTCCTAGTTGATTCATATCTGTTTCTCTTTTCCAGGGTGAGATATCAGTTAGAGGGGGCTTGAGAGTAGGATATGGCTCACTGATAGGGAGGATTTTGTGGAATTTATGAAAGTGTGCTTCAACAAGTGAGGAAACACAAGGGGAGTAAGGCGAACAGACTGAGGTGTAGTATATGTGTCTTTAGTTGGGGCTACCCAACCATTAATAAGAGCAGATTTCAGTCCTTCTGGACTTTAATTAATAGCTCTGTGCTGTGAAAAGCAGACTGGCTACACAAGTGGTTCCAAACTCCAAAGGAAAAAGAGCTAATCTGACAAGTAGTATTTCTGTAGGCATACAGAGAAATAAATACTTTGTTGTAAGAAATACACCATGACTAATTCTTGATCTTCCTTGCTAAAGCAACAGTCTAGGGAGGTCACTTTTGCCTCTCAAAATGAGTGCTGTGGCACCATCATTACCACTTATTGTGCTGCAGTTCATAAGGCCTTTCTAATATAATTTTACTTGCGAAAGAAATGGAATAAGCTATTCTTGAAGTTAGCTATGGGAATAAAACAGATGTCATGCTCTTGAATAGTGTTACCAAGGTTTAACCATACTTATCCTAGAAAAAAACAATTAGAATCCTTAATAATTTCATCCTGATGAAGTCTCTACCACTGAAGCTTTACTAGTAAAAACATAATGTTTTATTTTTTATACCTGAAGATGGAGTTCTGGTTGCCTGGCTTTACAGTTGAAGTACAGCAAGTTTTGAGGTAAGCTATACAGACTAAAGCTGATTCATGCAAATAAGATGAGAAAAATTTACCCCTATATGCTTATTCTTTGACAATGCTTTTACAATTCTTCTAAGAGGAGTAAAGATTGGATTTATTCTATTAAGAAATTGCATGGTGCATTTTCTCTTTGTGCTTTCTTTTTGCAGAATATTTGCCCTGTGCTATTTCATATTTAGAACATGTTTGAGTTTGAAATGGAAGCCTAAAGGTTTTTCTGATGAATTGCTGGGATCTATTAATTTGTATGGTTTGTGTGTGCTCTCTATAGGAAAGCAGAATTTGCTTGTGCAGGCTTTGGTTGTGTTGAAAATGCAGTTGTATTTGAAAGTGATATCGAGTCCCTGTAATATATTTTTCTATCAGTGTCAATGTGTTTGGAAGACTGAGTCTGTAAGGTTGAAAATAGTCACTTTAGGAAATAAAAATAAATTGTATGTAAGAAGTTTGCGAGGGGAAGCTTCGGTGGCTGCTGAAGGCTGTTACAGGAGTAGTGAGGGGAGGAGCGGAGCTGTTTAATACCAGCTCTGCCTGCAGCCTGACAATTTATTCATGCAGTGGACTTTGCAAGCCCAATCCACAGATCCTATTTTCTGCTCCATACTGAATAAAACTCAGTGCTGGGTCCAGAGTGTAAAGATTAATTAGTCAGTGAGTGTTAAAGGTCTGTTAAAGCCATTATGGTGTATGTCCACTGAGACAAATAGGGGCCATAAAACATTGTGTTCAAAACCTAATTTTACATGTGTATTTTTCATTAATAATAATGATGGTAGTAATAACTATAGTCTTTTCATCTTGAAAGCTCTCAAAGGACTAAATGCATAGTGCAGTGCATACTGCGTAGGAAGGCTCATGCTTTCCATCACAGAAATGCAGTCTTTTTGAGGCATCCTTCAAGTTACATTGAGCTCAGGTTATTGTTAGTCACTGCACAGACACTGTGCAGTGCAGGTTGTCCAAGTTTATCATTTATCTTTTATTTTTATCCATTTATCGTTGTTTCCTGAGTTGAGGGTACTAGAACCAGTTGTCACTGTTGAAAATGGCAACCAAATTGCATATAGCTACGTATATTTTACTTTTTTTAGTTTGAATTCTAATTCTTCCAGTTGATTGCTAGCTTTCAAACAACCTCTTGTTATAACACTGTTGAATGTTTGATTTTTTATCAGAAAGTTTTAGTTAATTTAATATTTTTTAGTTAATGGCATAAATGTGAAGAATTTTTTGTAAATATATGCGTACTGCAGGAGTTGCAAATGCTCTTGCTCATTTCTCTGGACTAAGCTGCAATTGCTCTGTGAATACTGAAAAGGAATGTCTGTGTTACCCAATGCTTTAAACATGAAGTGCTTGTCTTTGCATGTTTTTCAGGCTTTGGGGGGGTGGAGGGGTGGGGGGTGTGTGGCATTCTTGTGTATGGATTTGGTTTTGGGGTTTGAAAACTGGTGAAGCTTAAGGCAAATCAGGGGAGTGGAGGAGCAGATACGGCCAATCTTTTACAGTTATAACTGTTCCAGTAGGTAAAACTAGAATTGATCATAACACATGCAGAAAGAAGCATTCCTTCTTTTCTCTCCACAGAGTGAGATTTAAGCATTCTGTTTAGAATGCTTCTAGAAGATACTGTGGATTTGTTTATCCCATTATGTCCAGCTTTGTGGAATTTGTTTGATTAATATAAGCCTTAATTACAAAATTTCGAAGATGAAATCAAAACTGACTATGTATTCTCTATCCGATTACAAATGAAAAAGATTGTTAACATGTTCGGAAGGGAACTTCTTGTTCTAGATCGAACACTTATATTGTCTAGTGTTTTCATCACAGTGCCATACTTGCATTAGAAGATGCCAAGATCTATCTTAAACATGGAACTTTAAAAAAGGCATTTTTAATGTTAAAGCGATAGAATGTCAGACCAGATTCCAGAGTCCCTGCTGCATGGTGGTATCTTAAGTAATTTTAGATATTTGTTGGTTCTTTCCAGCAATGGAGGGAAAGGCTGGCGTTCAACAGTATGTTCACAGGTGTTCTACGGTTTCTTCTGCTGCTTTAAATTGTCTAACTTGTGCAGCCTTTAATGGAAGTCTTGTTTCATTAGCTATTGGTTGCACTGTTGCATTGATGTTGAACCTGAAAAGTATGGACAAGAAATGGGACAATGGTGATTTGTCGAACAGGCTTCCAGCGTAAAAGATAACTACATAAAAATAGATGGCGATGAAAGCTGGCCCAGTGTCTCTGTTAAATGAAGCTGTGGGCAGTAAGGAAAGGCTATTCTTGGAGAGAAGATGGAAAGAAAAATAATCTAAAAATTTAGTGGTTCTCACCAGATTTCTGACTGCAATTCTGTAATTAATAACTAATTATATGGATGTTTTGGAGCCTTTGTGGATAGTCTCACTAAAGACTTCCAGAATTTAGCACATTCTCTGAAGAAATTGAATTAATCACTCACTTCAGCAATGTATTTATATTAGTTGGTGAATGAATGAATGAAGTCAAAGGGCTAATAGATCTAGTGAGTGAAGAACTTGCCTTTCAGCTGTAGGTCAAGCAGCAACTGCAGATCTCTGAGGAGCACTTATCCTAGAGAAGACTTCTTTTCAGTGTGCTGATATGACTGACAGAGCCAAGGGTATGACTGACAGCTGTGCTTTTTGGACCTCATCAGAATACCTAATGCTTCTTGAAGCCCCATCAAAATATTTCACATCCTGTAATGAAAGCTCAGCAACAGAAGTATAATTTCTTAAATTAATATTAGTTTATGGAAACACACTGTATTTCCAACATAGTTATCATCAAGAAGGATTGTTTATTTTAGTTCTTTTCTGAAATATCTAATTTTACTTGTATGTCTAAATTAAATTACATAGAAATCGTGAGTGCTGCAAAAGATCTTGTGAAGGCTGTCAGTAATTCAGAATATCTCAGATGCTTACTTTGTTTTTCAGTGTGGCGATCTATCAACAGTATACTGGAATAATACCTGTGTTAAAATTAATAATTGGGCATGATAGTTTGTTCAGATACGTGCCAGGATGCATGCCCATAATTCCTTAGTTGTACCTATGATAATGGTTACTTACAAATAGTCAAAATAATTATAAAATGTTGCAATTTGGGCCAAAGATTTTTAATTTACATAGAAAGAGCAATCGACACTAAAAAAATTACAAAATTGGAGAATGCCTGGGTTTAGTCATAAGTTTTGATTTACTTTTTTGCTTTTTCAGCAATTCCCCACTTTGCTCAGTGTTTGTTTCAACTGATGTATTTGTATTTTGATGTAAATATATATTGCTTACAAGTGATAGAAAAGCCAGTAAAGATGCTTACTTTCAAGATGTGAGTGATCATAAACAGCGGAGAAGGAAGAGTGCTTACACTATAGAGGGCAGGGTCAGAATGGGTTTGCAATTTGCAAACATGCAGTAGCAGCAGTACAAGTGTAAATGTGTCATTGGGAGAAATAATGCCTTGGTAATCTCAGTCACTGAGGACTGAGAAGAGGCAGCAATGTTCTTTGTAGATGGATGGCGATACCACATTGTGGCTTTTTCATCATTTTAAGCTTCTAAATCTCCCTTTCAGCCTTTTGCTGCAAAGCTAGGCTTGAATCTTTCATTATTTAAATGTAAGATAATTCAGTTCTTTTGATATCTAGTCTTCTTGCCATTTCATTGTTTCACTGTATGCTATTTTATGGATGTTAGCCTTTTCATTTTTGTTGGCAAAGTACAAATATATGAGTGAATTTTGAACACCACATATTAAGATAATTTTTACTGTTGCTTTTTAAATCTTAATTATGTATTTATAACTTATGTGAATGCCTCATGTCTAACATTAAGAATAGCACTACCATTAACAAAAAGAAGCCAAGTTGTGAGTGGTAGAGCTTGTATATATGGTTATTTCATAGGGAGTAGAGACTAACAAAAGCCGGTAACGATGTAAAATTTGATGCATACAGTATGGCTAGAAAATAAATTGCAAGAAGTTGCATCTCAATTTGGGCAGATATTTGCTGGATTCATTCTAAAAACCTCCACAAATACTGCAAATGCAGGTTGTGAATAGAACATTGTAGGGTAGCAATTTATTACAGCATAATTTTGTCTATGGCGCTACTGATTAGCAGTTTCACTGTGGTGGCTTAAAGCTTAACTTTTTGTGGAATAGCAGTGGCCAAGAATTACACATGCCATAGTTTTTGTCCCTTTTGTATGGCTATCATTTTTCAACATCAATATCTAAATTGGCATTTCAGAGCTTTTTCAGGCTAGATGATTTTAACCACTCCTCCTCACAGGGAAATCTTAATTTGTTTACAGAACAGACCTGAGAAGTACAGGGTTCTGTGCCTGAGAAATATGCCTCATTGGGTTGTAGCAATGTGGACTTCCTTGAGGTGGTAGCATCCCCTGGGCCTCGCCTTCCCTCCCCACCTTTTCCTCCCCTTTTCTCTTTCGTCTCCTTCTCTCCCCTGAGGTACACTCTGTCAGCTAGAGCCTAGCAGTGGAGAGGTCTGGGCTGCAAATGCATGTGATGCAGTTTTGCAGTCAGGAGCTGCTATTGCAGTGTCAGAGGGAACATGTGAGGTGGTCTAGTCCAAGCCAGAACTGCTCACCTGTATCTTTGTGAAACTCTGTTAGCAGTAGCTGTTCCCGAATGGCTGGGAGTGGAGCTTTTCTTCAGCAAGCTGGCAGAGGACCCAAGTGGATAAGGAGATCCCTGCCCCAGCAGGGCACAGTCCCCAGCTCACCAAGGGTCCTCCCTGGCTCCAAGGTCTGCATTGCCATGTCAGCAATAATCATAGAATCATAGAATAGTTAGGGTTGGAAAGGACCCTAAGATAATCTATTTCCAACCCCCCTGCCATAAGCAGGAACACCTCACACTAAACCATGCCATGCAAGGCTTCGTCCAACCTGGCCTTAAACACTGCCAGGGATGGAGCACTCACAACCTCCCTGGCCAACCCATTCCAGTGCCTCACCACCCTCACAGCAAAGAACTTCTTTCTTAGATCCAATCTAAACCTCCCCTGTTTCAGTTTGAACCTGTTACCCCTTGTCCTGTCACTACAGTCCCTAATGAAGAGCCCCTCACCAGCATCCCTAGAGGCCCCCTTCAGATACTGGAAGGCTGCTATGAGATCTCCATGCAGCCTTCTCTTCCCCAGGCTGAACAGACCCAATTCTCTCAGCCTGTCTTCATATGGGAGATGCTCCAGTCCCCTGATCATCCTCGTGGCCTCCTCTGGACTTGTTCCAACAGCTCCATGTCCTTTTGATGTTGAGGACACCAGAACTGCACACAATGCTCCAGGTGAGGTCTCATGAGAGCAGAGCAGAGGGGCAGGATCAGCTCCTTTGACCTGCAGGGCACGCTCCTTTTGATGCAGCCCAGGATGCCGTTGGCTTTCTGGGCTGCAAGCGCACACTGCAGCCGGCTCATGTTCATGTTCTCATCGACCACCACCCCCAAGTCCTTCTCCGCAGGGCTGCTCTCAATCTCCTCTCTGCCCAACCTGTAGCTGTGCCTGGGATTGCTCCCACCCAGGTCTAGGACCTTGCACTTGGCATGGTTGAACTTCATGAGGTTGGCATCAGCCCAGCTCACAAGCGTGTCAAGGTCCCTCTGGATGCCATTCCTTCCCTCCAGCGGATCCACCCAACCACACAGATAAAATATACACCTTGGCTTTGGTCTCCTTTGAAAGGGCTAGATGCTGGTGCCTTTGGAAGGAATCTTTGACGTACGTCACAGTTAAAGAAGGTATTAATACAAAATAATACATTTGGGTAGTGCTCAACTTTTCTGTAGCTGTCTATCAGAAAGTTCTGAAGTGGATTTCTTTAAAGACTCCCTGTCTCCTGGGGAAAAGGGGATAAGGCAGTGTGTCCCTGGACAGGATCTATGACTCATTATGCCAATCAAACTCCACTTCAGAGGGGAATAAAGAGATTTGTATCTCAAAGCTGTGCATAACGACTTCTTGGCTTTTCATTTCATATTTATGAGCGGTTTACTTTGAAGTGTTTATCAGGCTATACGCAGAAACATGAGAGAGCATTGCCTGAAACCATGTTCAAGTGTCTAATCTGTTAAATGCTTGCTGAGCAGGCTAGTTCATCAGTGCATGCAATGCAAAAAAGAGCGAAAAAAATAAACTTTCTGGGGTTTTGAGGTTTTGAAGTAGAATCTTTATATTAACAATATAAAAAGGATTAATAATGCCAAGCATTTTGAAATAAATGTAATATATGAAACTTACAAAAGTTGGTTATGTTCTGTGTTAAGTAGATAAATAGTTCTCTGCTTGAAAGGAAGCTTGGCAGTACTTAATACCAAAACTATACAGTGCAAAATCTGCTCTTAAGACTGGAGTATACAGTGACCACAAAATTCACACTGTTAATTTTGAAGGCTTGAGGCATTCATAAAAGCAGACTTCTGTATGGTTCTTTCCCCCCTCCAAAAAGGGCAATTTGCTGATAACGGAAGTGTTAAAAACTGATAAAAGAAGAGCAGTGGCATTAGCCTGCAATGGAGACCAATTTGGGGCAGCATTCCCCATTTGCTGTGTGCTGTGCCTGCAGAGGAACGCTGGAGAGGCAGGTATTGTTAAATAGGTCAAAGATAAAAAGCCAAACTCTTCAATGAAGTGGAAACAAAATGATGGTGTTTCTCATTTTCATCTAGCTCCAGTGGGTTGGATGGTCATATGCCTGACAATCGTTGTTTCGGTTCACAATGTTCTGCTACCACCCCTCTAAAGTGAAGCTTTACTAATTCTGTCTGGATGTGACTGGTCAAGCCAGTCCTGAGATCAAGCAGATAAGAGACTGCTGTGCTAACAGGAGTGCTCCAGCTCCAGCCCACAAATCCACAACGGAAAACCCTGATGTGCATGTGGTCAGTGCACAGCATTCACTTGGGAGAGTAGCTCTTCAGGGTGTGTGGTACCCAGTCTCCATGCATAATACCCTGCATTTAGTTTTAAAAGTAACTTCACTTTAGAGCTCATTATCAAGCATATTCTTACATATTAGTAATTTTCATTACTAATAATAATAAGCAGGAATATGGTTAGTTCAGTGCTTGATTTTTACCAGGTCATCTTTCATACCGTCTTATGATTTTGTGTAGATCATTTTTGCTTTAGCAAAAAAAAAAGTCCCTTCTACAGTGAGCATGACTTTGAATGACTTGATTTGTGGGTCCCCAGCTTTGGACCTCTTAAAGTTATCCCTAAAAGAACTGAGAGGACCACACCTGATCAGTATTGGACACTTCTGGTTATCCAGCTAGAGATTTCACTTTTGACTTTCCAGACCAGAAATCTTTGGAACGTTTTGGGCTGTTCACTCGTTTGGGTTGAGGGTTCTTACTTTTGGTTTCTCATTGAAGGGTGAAATAGCTTTCTCTGTGATTATACATCCATACACATTGCTGAATTCCCAGGGTTTGGTTTTTTTTTTAAGTATATATATATAAAAAGCTGTAAAATATACATTGTGTTTGGTTTCTGTGACAAAACTAAGTTGTAGGACAACTGAAATCAGGGCCAGTTTTCCAATATGTGTGCCTGTTCCCTGCTCTGAAGCCATTAAAGAGATGACAAAGAAGAAAATAGAGCAACCAGATGCCTTTGAGAACCACAAATATGAAATCTAAATAGATGTGCTGGAAAGTTTTAATATGCTTAGCTGAATCAGAGGTTCATCAGTCTGAATGTGATGGATAAATCTGTGAAGTGTCCAGAGCCTGTCATGGTAGCTTAAGCCATCTGAAGCTACTGTCCAGCTCAGCTCATGTGCTCTGTCACACCAGTAATTAAGAAAACCATTTGTTCTGATAAGTCAGTGACTGAAAGGCCACAGGCAAGGGATGTACAGCAGCACCACACAGCCACAGAACTTCTGCCACTGTTCACATAATGGAAAACAAGACCAGAACACACTCTCATCCAAGGTACCCTGAAAGGAGGAGAGAGGAGTTTCTTTTTCCATCTGTAGTCTTCAGAGCTCTCCTTTTCCTCCTCCATATGCCCTTTCAAAACAAACCTGATTTTAGGTTTCAAACTTCCTGTGACTCCCATATAGCTAAAAAGGAAATATGTGATCTAGCTCAAAATGCTTCTTTGCAAATGGTTGGTAGGTTAAAAAGTGTGAAATAGTGTGAGGATTAATGAATATTCCAATCTAATCTCCTTCTTATTAAATCCAAAAATTCTATCATTGGAGTCTGCAAAATAAATAATAATATAATAATACTACTAATAATAAATTAATGGCATCATATGATACCTAGGTATACTTGACCTTTATCAGTGAGATGTGAATTTATCATTTTACCTGATCTGCAAGGCACTTACGAAGCAAGTAAAGGCACTTATGAAGTGAGATGACATGTGTGTGTTAAAAATAGTCAGATAACACAGCCTTCATAGTAACTCTCTTTCAAGTGAACTGAGTTTTGGTCTGGCTTTCTTTGTAGTATTTACTGTGTTATCTCCTAATAATAACACCTCATGAAGGGTTTAGACTGAGGGTTTTTTAATGCAGAACTAAGAAATGGGGAAGGGTTAGGCAGAAAAATGTGGGGGTTTTTTATTATAACTCTTCTTGTGTAGAATATTTGACCTAGTGGAGGAAAGCCAGTTTTTAAAATCAGCTTTTAAAATTCAGGAACAGCATTTTTCCCACACATGAAAGATTTGACAAAATCTTAAATTTAATTGAGGTATCTTGATATTGCCTTTTCAAAGGATCATGCACTGATACCTGTTAAACTCAATGCTGAAGTGATGGCTGGAGCTTAATTTACTGCTTGGCACATTTGCATCTCTATTCTGTTATTAACTAAGTGAAAGGCAGTGCCAGCAGTCCTTCAAATCTTAGACAAAAATGGAAGGGAAAGGACAGCAGAAGGGCAACAGCTGTTGAAATGGAGTTTTGTAAAACCAGACATAGTTTCTAAAACACTGGGACAGAAGTTTAGATAAATTAGAGAAGCAGGTTGCATTACCCAAGCAGAGCTGTGCTCCTGTGGTAGGAAGAGCATGTTGGAACAGCGTGCACCTGCCAGCAGCAGTCCAAGTGCAAGAGGCTGAACTAAAGATGTTGGATTTGGATATACAGTGACTGGCAAAAAGAAAATCAGAATACAGATATGTTTTGTGTATGTGGAAAATGCTACTGTAGGGAAGGGAAATATGTGCATGGAAGGAGGCATTTCTTCCTTCCACAGTTCTGTAGAAATCTGGTAAGACCAGTCGGTTCCAGCAGTGAATTTGGTTTATCTGCTGTGGTGTTGCCTATTGCTATGGTACATGCCAGAATGGCCACAATACACTAAGTTTCTGCATTTGTGATTGTATATGCAGTCTACAAATTATAGTCATTGGTAAATAGAAGAAATCTCGTACTAAGGGTATGTATTTCATTGGTAGCAAAGTTCAGGACCAATAGTAATCTGAATTGTTGCCAACCATTCCTTTTGTAGTACCACAACTGACTGGCTGTGAAAATAACTAATTATTTTACTAGGATTAAAAATGAAAAGCTGAAAGCAATTTATAATTCAATCAAATAAATAAAGACATCTCCTGATCTCTTCATATAATGAACACAAAAGATGGATAAAGAAAATATGGTTGTGTCTGTTTCTTAGTAGCAATACTGTCTCAAAGAGCTTAATCTATTTTCCTTAATACCCAATTATATTATATATCTTTTTCTTCAAAATTATAGTGCAACAATGATTTTGATTTCATTGTTCTTTAAGTTTGGCATAAAGCTTATATGGTTTTTTATTCACATTGTGCTCCATTTGTTTGAATTTTTGGAAGTTCTTCTTTCCATTCTAAAAGAATTCCTTTATCAGTCCACAGTCATTCATGTTGGTCTACTGACTGTCCTCCTAGAAATGCAGAGTTAAAGGCTGGCATCTCTAGTTTTTCTAAAACCTGGTAGAAACGATGTCATTTAGAATGGCAACACAGAAGATCTGGGCCGTATAATGGTTTACAGACTTTTATTCAACTGTAAAGTATACAATTTCCATTACCATTATCTCTAGGTAACATGTTTACAGTGAAGGAGCACCTTGTGACTAAACAGCTGACAGCTGCTTCTGCTAAGAAATCTTTACATGTGCCTGGGGACCTTCATAAAATATGGAGTATTCATGTTCCTGACTTGTGAAGCAAGGTATGAAAGAAAACAATTAAGGTTTCGCTGTGATGACAGCTGATTCAGGCTTTTCAAGAGTTCCCAATTAAACAGTTATAAAAGTATGAAAGCTTATTACCTGTGACTTCTCCTGTTTCTTGAGAGCACAGTTTAAGTATCAAGTCATGAACAGTGACTTTTTACTGCTTTTTTAATCTAGATTTAACAGTATAAATGTAAGAAAAGGCTTTTCATGAATTCAGCAAAATATCACCAGCTAATTTATCCCCTGGTAGTTTCCTACAGGTTTTCATAGAAATCTTTCTTAATAATTGAAATCGGATTTGTGTATCCACGAAGATTAGTAGCTGTACAGTGATTTAATCCCGAAGTACTCATATCTATATATTTATGATCAGCTGAGGTGGTTGGGTTTTTTTTCTGGAGACCAAGGAGAACTCCCTGTCCTTTTCTGACATAACTACAATGCTTTTACCACAGAAGGCCGACAGCTTCGTGAGCTGGACTAGAATGCAGCCAACTCATGCCATTTTTTTTAGTGGTGGAAACTGATTCAGTGGGAACCAATGTCTAATTTTTGCACTGCTTCGTGCCAAATGACTTTAACTGTGCATGTGGACAGTCAATACGGATGCTAAATGCTAGCTCTCCTCTATTTAGACAGCACTTCATTCTCTCCTTACATTAGCTTTAAAACTGACTCCTTTCTGAAGGTTGCCTTTTGCACAGAGCTGTTGTTGTTATTGCTTCACACAAAAATACTCTGCCAGTGTGACAGGAGACATTCTCAGGTGTTGGGCAGATTGTTTAACCTGAAAAAGTGATTTGAAAATAATTCTTTCTGCATTCTTTATGGCAGCTATCACTTTATGTACATAAATGCAGGATAATCTTAATAGTTTCTGCATGTCTGTGGTGAGTTTTATTTAGAAGTTCATGACCTCTAAAAAGGAAACAGGCATATAACAAAATTAGTTCACGGTTTGAACCATTTTGGACTGAGAGTAGAAAATACAGACTCTAACTCCTTTTCATAAGACTGCATCCAAAAAAACCCAGCCCCCCTCCAAAACCCACTATTACCTTGATGGTGTTTGGACTGGAGCTGGGAAGTTTATAGCAAGAACATCATTACTTGCCGTGAAGCTTCATGTTCTGTTCTGTCTCTGCTACTTGTAAAGAAGAAGTAATAGGAACTGAATTTTAGTCATTGAAAACCACATTCTTCTTGGAGTCTCTCACAGGACATAGATGTGAATTGGTACAGATTTTATCCCAAAAATGCACCATTTGTCACTGCAGATGTATGTTAGACCACTTGGACAGCTGCCTTACCACAATGTGGTTGTCTACAAATGAAAAGAACAGAATTTGTGCTATTTTTTTTCCCTCAGTCACAGTTTTTCTGTCTTGCTTTCAGTCTTTCTCATGTGTGGAGGTTAGTTTCCGCTAGTCCCCAGAGCTGTGCGGCACCAGCAGGCTTTATACTTCTGTGAATGTTTGCAGAAGCATTTCCAGTCTTGGCCACATAGGAAAAAAATGCATTGTTGTATTTTTAAATACAAAACATTTCTCATGCTTCCTTGGCACTGTAACAGAAAGTGCAGAACGTTGGACTAGCATCGGTTTCGATTACCCATCATACTCATTGCCTCACTAGGCACTAAGTAGCCCCCAAAAGAGCAGATTTTTTTCCCTTCTGCTGGAGGTCGCCCATCACTGGCAAGGGATATGCTGGTGCAAATAGAGGTGTGCACTGTGCATGCACAGCACACAAAACCTTGTTGTTTTTTAATTTTAGTTTGATTGCAAACAGCCATTGCCTTTTAACTGATGGATGGGGCATTTCATTAGAGATAAGGAGATACATGGGGAGGCCCAAAGTTGCTTTGAGAAAGGAAGATCTTATTTGCATGTTCATGTGTTCTGTATACTTGAGTTTAGATAAATTTCTTATAATATCACTTCAAAATATCAATAAATCAAACTATTTAGGTTGAAATTTGCCATGAATTCTGTCCGCTTCAGGTTGATTTGTCTGGAGACTGGACAGGGAGTATCTGAGTGATTGATGCTAGAGAAAGTAATGTTATTTTGCCTGCAGTGAAAACATCACGTGGCCAACGTGTTGATTAAACTGTGAAGTATCTCCGTCCTCTAAATAAGAGATTCCAAGTTTGTAGAATTGCCCCCTGCTACCTGTATTTCAGCAGATACCTCAGGTGAAATACAATAGTGTTACTGGAGATTGAGTATGGAATCGGTGAAGTTTGTGTGTGTGCTGAGGAGCTGCTACTGGACTGCAGGGCCAGGGCTGAGCAAGACTCTCCCATAGCTGTTCCTCCTGGACTGCTGCTGAGCACCAGTGCCGGGAATAACAGGAGTGTCGCAGCCCTGACTTTGCTTTCTGCTGCACTTAGTGAGGAGGAAGAGAAGTGCACCAGGCAAGATGCAGAAGTGCGAAGCAGCGGAGGATAGCAGAGCAATTGCTTTCAGCATTGCACAGGTTTTTTTCATGTCTCCTTCAGGTTTCAGAATGGACGGATCTGCAAGAATAGCTCATCTCTTTGTAATATATGAAGCTGTTCTTTTAGAATTCCTTAGAGCTTGAAAAAGTTGGGAAGCTTACAGTAAAGACTGCCTAAGAAAGTAAAATGTTAGCCTGAAGAATTGCATTTTAACCTGGGTTGTGTTGGGTAGATAATAATCATGCTTGCCACCTAGCTCCATCCTCTTGTCCTCACAAATCTGATTGTGTCCTTAATCAAAATGGGCATTTGAGGAGAAAACAACAAATGCATACTTTGTCCTAAACTAGCATATCATTACAAAGAAGTTCCTCACCATAAGGTGATACCAGAAATATAGTTTATAGATGGTACTTGTTCTGCCAAAATCAATGTGCATTCTGGAAGGAGGCTGTTCTATTCTCCTTGGCCTTATAAAACCTATAAAATGAGGATGATAAAAGCTCACCTCACAAGGAGGTGAAGATAAATAGTGTTTGAGATATTCTCAGAGGCTACAGTCAGTACAACCATAGAAAATGTGAAGTAATTAAAAATATTGTATTTTCTATTGGCATATAAAGACTGAATGAGGAACATCTATAAATCATTTCTTGATGCCTTTGTCACAAATATGCTCTATGAAAGTAAGATTTATCATCATTAAGTTGTTAAAGTTCACAGTCGCTTAGTTATAAAATGTTTAGCTTTCCTCACTAGCAATATCTAGAATTTAATAATCTTAAATGAAAATATGTCATCTGTGAATCTTCTTACTAGGCAGTGACAGAAACATGTAGGTGGCTCTGCTCTTGTTAACCTCCAGGCCTAGATTTTTAAACCTAAAACGAGATATAGCTTGTTCATTATTGTTATTTCCTAATTTTTGAGGAATCCATCTTTGGTATTTTTAGTGTTTGATCAGTGAAGAGCTTGTTCCTACAGGAGTTTATGCTCCCCTTCGCTGTGCTACCAAAGGATTGCTAGGCGAAGCTGGATAGGTAGTGAACATGAGTGTTGGAGAGTTCAAGTAAATAGTTCAGTTTATGTAATAACATTTGTAAATATTACAAAGGAAGGAAGAGCTAGCCCATAAACCTCTGCAGGGCAGTGGGTCTCATGGCTAGAGCAGCAGTATCACCCCCTCCTTACCTGGCCTCCTGAAGCACAGGATGTTTCCTCTGCTTGGATAGACCACAGTGAAAGGAGAGCTCATCTTTTCCTTGCGCTTTTCTTTTTGAGTTTGTGCTTTCTTCAGAAATGGAGCACCGCAGTCATTGTAATATCAATGATGTTAAGAGAGAATTTTCCAGGCATGTTTCATGCTAATATTAAATCTGCCACAGAGGCTATTCATTGTGATGACATGGTTAAAATTCCTGTCTGTTGCACAGGAAAGATACTTCTGATTTAAGTATACTTAAACCACCAGAAAGATCCAGTGTACTTTATAATGATGTATCAAGGGGGAGGGGGAAGGGCATTTATAAAAGAAAAGGCTTGCATTATTTATTTATTTTTTTTTAAAGCATAAATGATACAGTGGAAAAGCTTCAAAAATGCAGGAAGAAGTCGTGTATCCCTCAGCTTAGGTTTAGAGTCTCAGTTCCAAGTATCTTATAGTGCAGAACTAGAAACATAATTGAGTAAAACATTTTGTAGAACAGGATATTTAACCATGGGAAAAGAGTAGCATAGAATATAGAAACAGGTGAAATACAGAGAAGGATTAAAAAGATGGCAGTGTTTTAATGGATAAAGATGAGAAAAAAAGGGTAAATGTTAAAAATTAGTATGGTAAGTAGATAAAAAAAAAATATGAGTTTTTAATCATCTGTTCTCCCTGTCATTAAATGAATGCATAAAGAATTGAGGAAAATGAAGTGTGCATTGGAGTTTCTTAAAAAGAACGACCTCTTCATATACCACAGATTGGAGCTAAACTGTGGTACTTGTGCCAGCAAAAATCATTGTATCTATGAGCATAGCAAAACTCTGAGCACGAATGGAATGTCTTAAATGTATTCTTGTTATCTTTACTTCTTGTAATTGATTATGGTAGCAAAGAATGTAAGTGATATTTATCCTTTTGATTTTAGACTTAGCCCAGTTTTGAACTGCTGATCTAGTGTTGAAGGCAAATTTTTCTTATCTGTGCATTACTGATTCAGAGATCTTCCTCTGAGGTAGCTTGTAGCGAGCACAGCTGGATTAGATTAGTCCTCAGAAGGGCAAGTCATGCAATTTGTAATTACCCAAATGAGACCTCTGCCTAGAGGTTAGGTGAAAATAACCTTTGCTTGCATGGTAATGCTTTCTAGTCTTAGCTAATGAGTGGAATTGTACATCATTGAATTAAACACACTTTTAGGAAGTATTTATAGATAAATAATGCTCAAAAGGTAATAGAAGGAATGTGCTTATTAAAAGGAAAACGTATTTTCTACTCTTAAGAGACTATTCATAGCATGTAGGTTATGGGCAATGATGATCAAGTACATAACATTATATTACATTTCTAAACTAGTATACTACTGATCTATTTTCATATGAGAGATTACATACACCTTAAGGGAGCAGCTGGTATTAACTGCTGCTCTTTAATGAAAACAGGCTAGTGATTTCTGCAGATGTGGATGAAGAGACTGGGATTCAGGCAAGTAAGCTCGGTTTGCATATGAAAAAGCAAAAAACCTAGTGACTATTTTTATGTGTATGTGGTGCCTTCTTTGAGAGAAGGAGCTTTCTTTTCCACCCATAAGGATCTGATGTCATTTGTCTCTTCTCACTTCATGTCACCAGGAATGTAGTAGATGCTATGAGAATCTGAAAGAAAACACCATGAAGTTGTGCATGTGAAAGAATGGATTCTGCCTGCACATTTTAGTCCTACTTTGCAAGGGGAGTTTCAGGAGAACGCAATTATTCCCAACTCTGTGCAAGCCATAGAGAGGGAGTATGCTTTAGAACAGTGCGAGAAGCCATCCATCTGCCTTGACTGCTACTGCTAGTAGTGCAGTTTGGCTCAGGGACCAGATTTCTGAATACACAGCAGTGCAATTTGAATTCCCAGAATATGGCAAACAACAGGTACTGCTGCTTCCCTTCTTTTGCTTTTCTTCTAGGAGGGCTTGATTTGCCTGATTTCCTAATCACTTAAGGAGCTGTAAGGAAGATAGTTCTTGAAAGAGACACTCAGTCTGAACCCCAGGCCAGGCTTTGTGTTTACTCACTCCAGCTCATAGGTGCTGTAGCTTCTACTGGCAGTGGCAGCAAGTAAAGGTGCTTTGTTCCTGTGACCTTTCTGTCATTGGGATTCCATATGGAGTATGCTGTCAGTATGAGTGGATATGAAACAAGTTAGATATTTTATCATTATTTGTGAGACTGTGCTTTATTTGCCAATTAATAGTAGGATTCTTTACACTATGAATTGTTGAATAAGTGATTTCTGTGCATCCAGAACGATATTTATCCTCTCTCTGAATTTACAAGTGTGGCCATTAATACCTTAATACACAGTAATGAATGAGCAAATAAGAAAATATTATATTTGTAAAAGTTCATATGTTATTTGAGAGGTGTGGGCAGTTTCATTTTAGGGAAACAAGGCACGTAGGAGAACATGACACAGATCAAGCAACCTATAGAACATAATTTTAGTGTTTCTATCTCCTTTTCATAGGATAATTTAGGTTGGAAAATACCTTTAAGATTCGAGTTAATTATCCCCAGATTTTACATCAAATTAAAAGCTATAAAGGTATCAGGAATTATAATATACATAGATACATTTTATGTATTTAGATCTAATATATGAAAAATGCTTTGTATGTGTATATAAAATCTATGTATGTATACAGATGTGAAAAAATCACCAGAATGCATTCTTATGTGGTTATCCATGGGTATTCAAGGACAATTCATTTTACCATTGCATGCTGTCTTACAGACCACTCTCAAATAATATTTTGCAGAAGCAAATACTGAAAACTAATAAATAAAACTAATTTAGAGTGTACCAGAGAAGAACATGTTTTCAGTAGAGAGAGAAATCGCTGGAATATTTCATGTTTATCATCAGGATGCTTGAGATTTTCAGTGGTAAGACTATAAGGAGATTTCTGAGAAGCAGCATTCCCAGAGGCTCGGAGGCTGATTCTAATTATGTTCTTGAGTTGATCTGATCCACCTCTCAATTTTGTTTATTTGGTCATTTTTCAAAGCTTTTTCTCTATGTTTCTGGAAGCTGCCAAGTTGCCAGATAATGAAACTCCGTTGGGTGAATGGTTTCTGTGAATACTGTATTTTCCTACTGTTTTCCTTTGCCATTTTCCTCAGACAAATAAAGTGAGACTTTCTCTGAAAATTATCTTTTGCGCTGGATGTTATAGCCTGATTTTGGTGTCAATACAGGATGCTGATCAGAGTGAAATCATTTGGGCTTGTAATGGCTGGTAAAATCCACAGAATATCATTAAAATGTTTTATTGTATATGTAAAACAGCTTAATTAAGCTAATAAAGAGGGCTGGAGCACCTTTCCTATGAAAACAGGGTGAGAGAGTTGTGCTTGTTCAGTCTGAAGAAGAGAAGGTTCCAGGAAGGCCTTCTCTTTAGGCAGATTCCAGTGCCTGAATGGCCCAACAAGAAACCTGGAGAGAGGCTTCTAACAAGTGCCTACACAGACAGGCAAGGGAGAATGGCTTTAGAGTGGTAGATTGAGTTGAGTTCTTAGGCAGAAACCCTTCCCTGTGAGGGTGCTGAGGCTCTGGCACAGGGTGCCCAGAGGAGCTGTGGCTGCCCCATCCCTGGCAGTGTCCAAGGCCAGGTTGGACACAGGGGCTTGGAGCAAGCTGCTCCAGTGGAAGGGGTCCCTGCCGTGGCAGGGGTTGTAAGTGGGTGATCCTTAAAGTCTCTCCAAAACAAACCATTCTAGTATCTATGATTAATGTATTTATAATTTGTGTGTATTCATAGACATCTATGCCACCATCAAAGAAGGAAACCTGAAAACTTCACTTTCATGATAACTTTGGTAATTGTAACATGTATCTAAAGTCAGCATGGACTCTACCTGTGTAGGTCAGAATGTGTGGGGCTGTTAGGCTTCAGTTCACTTCAATTTCTAATATAATTTTTATATTGGGTTGATTTTAACCTTTTCTTATGAGTCTAGGGTTATTTTGCCAATATGGGTAAAACAAAACTATAATCATTTGAGCTGCTTTTATTAAAATGTCTTCTGAAATTGCACATAATTAGGGTTCACCTTTTCTGTAAAAGTAACTTTGTTTCATCTGTCATGCTAGAGCTTCTAGAGCTTTTTACTCTTTTTTTTGGTTGGTTGGGTGTTTTTTCTTAAGGCAAAAGGTCTGTAGACTGAGGTGCACTTGAGAAGCTCATTTTTAGGACTGTTCAGTTCATTGCTTTTGACTAAACCACAAGGTTTCTGATTACTAGAATAAATATTAGATTGCAGATTAAGCTATTCCCCTAGCTAGGAGAGTTTGGGTTAATTTGATGTTGAAAGAGAGCTGATTTTTTTAATATCAGCCTTCATATATTCTTTTAAACATTACCACTACACACTTCAGTTCTTTAGAAGCATCCTGTCTGTGATGCTTACGTACCTAATGTCTTTGGCTATTCTCTTAATACCATATGGTCTTTCCTGGCTAATCTGTGAAAGAAGTTGTAATACTTAAAAATGCACAAAACAACCAGTTAACCTGATTATTAATTGATGATACTTAGGTGTGTTATTTATTTAGTGTATGAATTTCCTCTGTATACCATCATTCTGATAGATATATAGACAGAGGAAGGGGAGAAAATATAAACTCCTTTTGGACAAAAACAACCTACTGGTTGAGAAACATAGACCACAAATCTAGTTTCCTCTTGAATTAAGAAAAAAAATAATTGGCAGTTATACTGCAAGCAACTTGAGCCTGGTTTTGTTCTTCATTTTTAGCCCAATGTAATGAAGATAAATCCACTTTTCTTTTCAAAACCTTCAAAAGCCTTAGAGACCAGTAAATATTTCCGTGTATTTTTTTGCCATCCTGTTCATTACTGTAGGAAGCAAATACATAAGCCAAAATCAGCCAGCAAGTCTGCACTTTCTGAGAACCCAGGGGGCCTCCATGTGCTTTAAAAATGCATGAGACTTCTTCCACTGAGTTGTTATTAACTGCTATGGGTCACATGGTTTGACATTGTTCCTCAAAGTTTTGCCTTTAAGCCAAATGACCTCCTGATTTCAGTATCGATGCACACTTTCTTCTGGAATATGGGGAAAAATGGTAAAAAACAGTGACAGTGATGACAAGGTCTATCTGATTTTGAGAGCAGATATTAAGCTACCAATTTCACCGAACAAGAAAGTGCAGAACTGGTAAATTCTGTTTGCCCAAATAATTGTTTGTGTATATGAAATAGGAAAGTATATGGATATTGGAATTAAAAATCCTATCTCTGTAGAAGACTTGTATAGGAGAAAATTAGCTTTGTTAGAAAAAATTCTTTTTCAGTAATCACATACTCCAAAGCTAGTGCCCTGGTCCTACAGATATAGGTACGTCGTAAAGAAGGTCAAGTCATTAGCACTTGTCACCAGCTTTATGGTAATTGCATACCGAAGTGATTAATTTTTTGGGTCCAAAATAATAATCTAAAATTTAGATATATTTGCTGTCTTTGTTTTGTGTGTTTCATCCATTTTAACCATCTTTTATATTCGTGCATCAGAGATCTCTGTAATTCATTACAAAGGCTTGGCATACAGCATAGTTAAGAGAAATTAAAAAGGCTTGTTACTTTCAAACTGAAAAGAATCCCTTAGCTTTTAAATTAATTCATTTAAGTCGACATTTTTTATTGCTCTTCTAGGAACAAACTTCACCCTTGCAGAACTAGGAATCTGTGAACCCTCTCCTCATCGAAGCGGCTACTGCTCAGACATAGGAATACTCCATCAAGGCTATTCCTTGAGCACAGGCTCTGATGCTGACTCAGACACAGAGGGAGGAATGTCTCCAGAGCATGCCATCAGGCTGTGGGGAAGAGGGATCAAATCTAGGCGAAGTTCCGGTCTGTCAAGTCGTGAAAACTCAGCTCTCACGCTTACCGACTCTGACAATGAAAATAAGTCGGATGAGGAGAATGGTAGGCCTTTTTCTTCAATATATACTTAATGCACATGTATAAGAATGTGATAATACTTAATAATATATGAGGATTCATTTAAAGGTCAATTGTTTGCCTTTTTTTCTGAGTTTGACTAAAGCTGCTTTTTAATTTTGGAGGTTTTTTAGTATTGATATCAGGAAACTCTATTACCTCTATATTATATAATATATATTGTGGTTTATCTCGCAGTTTACTTTCTATGCAATAGTCTGTCACAGATGTATGTGCTCAGAGTACACTAAGTCAGACTTAACAATGAGAAGCAGAAAGAAATTTATTAAAAGAAATAGTTTCATATGTGATTTTTATACACAGCTTGAAGTAATTACAATACTATTAATCCACAATATGCCAGTAGCTGTGACAGTGGTGCTAATTTTGTGGGGGTTTTCATCTGCTGAATTTTTAAAAAGGTAAAGTTAACTTTTTGCTTGATTATAGGTAAGTATTATGGGGCATTTGGAAAGCAAATCTCTGCATCAGACTGAGGCAATATAGTTTAATAAGTTCATGGAAATGAAACTTTAGACAGTGCAGCTATCAGTTGTGTCAGAACACCTAGGCATTGGGTGACTCTCCAAGCGGACTGCATGAAGCCAGCTGTCCTTTCAAATGTATGTAACCCACAGCCATGGTGTTCAAATGTCTCAGCTAAAAGAATTTACCGGGGAATTTTCTGTGCTCACGTAGTTTTGAATTAAACTAAACAGGAAAAATCATAAAAATGGATTTGCAGGAATTGCATCTCCATCCTATAGGGTGATGAAGGCGCCAACTCAGCGTAGTTAAAATATGAAGTGAAGGGTTTGGTACATTACATTCTGAGAAGATGAAGAGGAATCTCCCTAATGTTATAGCCTCAGAGTAACTATTCAAGCAGCTGATACAAGCTAATGAAAGCTGCTCTCTCTACGTGTATTACTTGTGATAAAATTGGATTTGTTGCATGTTGGGTGTCTCTCAGATGAGGAATTTCTTTAGATGTTTGTTTTAGACTCCTCCTTGTACTTACTGATAGTTGTCTTGGTTTCAACAAAAGCAGTGAGCTGGACACTAGAAACACAAGAACTGCTTGTCAAAGCAAGGAAGGCCAAACTGAAGTACAGGTTTTACATTGATAGAGAAAAGTTTAGAAAAATACAATTGATTTTGTTTGTAACAGCAGCCTTTTTTTGTTGATTTAAATTGAATCTTTAAGTAGTATCTCCCAACCACAAGCATAGTGGGATATGTTTCTTCATCAAAACCAAAGAGGAAATATATATTTACTAATAATGATTGGTACAAAGAAGACAGTATTTTAGAAAGAATCAGTGATTAATTGATTACTTTTTTTTTTAATAAGAATGCAATTCACAGAAGATACAACAAGTTCCATTGACTTTTTAGTGTCGTTTTGATAAGGTTACTGTGCATAATTTTAAGTAAAAAACCTGACTGAGGAAGTTCTGGCATTAGAGTGGGATTCATTCTGTAACATGGTTTTGCTTCTCTGAAGGTGATTGTCTCCATTTCAGTGGAAGCAATGTGCCACACTATTTGTCTGAGAAAATTTCATCTCAGGACCTACTTTCAAACATGCTGTTGCAGAGATTGATAAAAGAATGAGTCTGCTTGCTTGCATTTCATTTTCCTCCTTGTAATAAATGAATTGTTAAGAAATTGGAAATACAGTGCAGTGAGTCCAGTTTGAATAGGTAATTTTTCTAACAATGATGTTAATAAGAGAAAAAATGACATGATCAAACAGCATGCAAGGAACAAACCAGCATCTGGAATTCATTTTTACTTGGAAAGGATTTTGTGGTAAGGGTTTCCGTATGTTTGGTTAAAAAAAAAGCATCATGCAAGAACCAACTATTACATACACAGAGGTTTAGTTTTACTCTCTCACAAATCCTGGTTAGCTCAAAAATCAATGCTTCTTCACATCACTGATTTTATGAAGTTTGAGGATGCATTATCATATAGATTGACAGTTGCCCCACTGGTTCAGCACCGCAGTGTGGACACTTACAAAACCATCATTAATTTCTCACGCTTGTGCCAGCAGTGGTTTCCTACATAATAAACACTGTGTCCTTCAGAAGCAGATCAATAACCTGCTAGGTATTCATCTTGAAGAAGAAGTAACAAGAATCTATACTTCAAGAGAAGTTCACTCTCTGATATGGTTTCAGATTTGCAGGTTACTACATAAAACAAGACATTTCTTGGCATAAGATGTTATTCATTTCTGCCTAGCAATATTAGAGGGAACTCATGAGGCACAGACTACTGAATCTATTTAAAGTACTGTTAAAGTTTTTTCCCTGATACAGTTACAAAACAGTAGTTGAACTCCAAAAGGCAATTAATTTTTTTTTGATATTGAGGTGCTATCACAATTTATATGACTGTAATAAAACCAAACCCAAACCTCTCACTTTTCTTGTAATACTAGATGTATTTTGTCACTCTTAATGCATCTCTAAGTAGCACAGAGGAGGCTTAATTTC
Organism: Agapornis roseicollis; assembly: GCA_002631895.1. NCBI lineage: Eukaryota > Metazoa > Chordata > Aves > Psittaciformes > Psittacidae > Agapornis > Agapornis roseicollis. The sequence continues at coordinate 24,628 of NDXB01001085.1, forward strand.
TAAAAATTGCTCTAACAATGTGATTCGGTTCCCATTCAAATCCATTCTCAAAGCTCATGACCCTTTTCTCACTTCTAGATTTAGTGTGATTTTATTTTATCATAAATTAGAATTCCGTGAACCTTGAAATATTATCAGGTCTGAAATACTTATTGATAAATTGAAATAATGGAAACTCATTTAAATTCAGTGTTTTCCTTGGTATATGAAAATTCTTCCTAACAAAACACCTTCTTGGTGATCCAGTTTGAAAAGCAGCACTTTTATTTTCACAATTCTTATTAAGCTCTAGATTCTTATCACATCTTGCAGTTTTCACTACTGTCTCTTTCTGGCTATCTCTTCTTTAGACATGGCAATGTGAATATGTTACAGCAAGTCTGTCATCAAATTGTTGTTCAACATGATGTATTGAGTTGTGAGATTTAAGTAAATAAATCTTTTCAGGATACATACAAATGTTAAAAGTCAATTAGAAATATAGCTCTTCCCTGATGTCATCTGCCAGCTTTGTAGAGGGAATTACTTACAGGCACCCACAAGTACACAGTATTGGGGATAGAAAGGAGTTTCTGAGTGCTTTTTTCATTTCCTTCTGTTAAATCTTGTAACTGCTTACTCCAAAACATCATGGAATACTTTTCAAGAGTACTATTTGTTGTCAGTCGACGTATGTTCCTTCCTAAGCATCCAGTATTCCTATTTCCAGAGTAAAGCTTAAGCGCTGATTCTGTTTAGGTAGTGACCTTCAACCAACTGCTCTTCAAGCATTATTCTTCTCTTCTTTTAAAGGAGAGCAGTTGTTCCTTTTTTTTTTTTTCCCCCAGTTCAGTTCAAAATTACTCTATTCTCACAAATATAGAGACAAGGATGTTGTGTGGGACAGTGTCGAACGCTTTGCACAAGTCCAGGTAGATGATGTCAACTGCTCTACCCCTGTCCATCAGTTCTGTAGCCCCATCGTAGAAGGCCACCCAATTGGTCAGGCAGGATTTCCCCCTAGTGAAGCCATGCTGGCTGCCACCAAGCACCTCGTTGTTTTACATGTGCCTTAGCATGCCTGCCAGGAGAATCTGCTCCAAGATGTTGCCAGGCACAGAGGTGAGACTGACTGCTCTGTAATTCCCCGGATCATCCGTTTTCCCCTTCTTGAAAATGGGGGTTATATTTCCCCTTTTCCAGTCGTCGGGAACTTCCCCTTACTGCCATGATCTCTCAAATATGCTGGCCAGTGGCTTAGAAACTTCACTTGCCAGCTCCTTCAGGACCTGCGGGTGGATTTCATCAGGTCCCATGCACTTGTGCAGGTTCAGGTTCTTAAGATGGTCTTGAATCAGATCCGTTCCTACAGTGGGCCCAAGGTCTTCATTCTCACAGTCCCTGTGTCTGTCTTCCAAGACTTGGGTGGTGCAGTCAGAGCCTTTCCCATTGAAGACCGAGGCAAAGAAGTTGTTCAGAACCTCAGCCTTCTCCAAATCCTGCGTAGCCAGTTCTCACATTTCCTTCAGGAGAGGACCCACATTATCCTTAGTCTGTCTTTTGTTTGCAACATGGTTATAGAATCCCTTTCTTTTACCCTTGACATCCCTTTTCACACTCAATTCTAAGTGGGCCTAAGCTTTCCTGACCTGATCCCTAGTTTCCCAATGTCCCTGTGTTTTTCCAAGGCTGCCTGTCTTCACTTCCACCTTCTATAAGCTTCTTTTTTCTAAGTTTTCTCAGTAATTCCATATCCATCCATGGAGGTCTCCTGGCTTTCTTGCTCCATTTCATTCTTGCTGGGAAGCAACACTCCTGAGCTTGTAGCAGGTGATCCCTGAATATCAACTGGTAGTCTCAGGGCCCCCCTGCCCTCTAGGGCTCTATCCCATGGAACCTTACTAAGCAGGTTCCTGAAGAGGCCCAAGTCTGCTCTGTTGCAGTCCAGGGCAGTGAGTTTGCTGCACGCTCTTCTCACTGTCCTGAGGGTCTTGAATTCTACCATCTCATGATCACTGCATCCAAGGCTGCCCTGGAGCGTCACATTTCCAACCAGCCCTTCCCTGTTGGTGAGCACGAGGTCAAGCAGGGCACCTCTCCTTGTCGGCTCCTCTATTACTTGCAGAAGGAAGTTGTCTTCCACACAATCGAGGAACCTCCTGCATCGCTTGTGCCGGGCCGTGCCGTCGCTCCAACAGATACCAGGGTGATTGAAGTCCATGAGGACAAGGGCCTGCGAGCTTGGTGCTGCTCCTATCTACCTGTAGTAAGCTTCATTCACAGTCCTCCTGACTGGGGAGCCTATAGCAGACCCCCACAGTAGTGTCCCTCATCACAGTTCTCCTTCCTTTGACCCTGACCCTCAAGCTCTCTGTTGGCTCATCACCTCTGCCCAGGCACAGTTCAAGACTCTCCAGCCTATCACTGATATAAATAGCTACGCCCCTTTCCTGTCTGCCCAGCCTGTCTTTCCAAAAGAGCCTATAACTTTCCATTCCAGCACTCCAGTTGTAGGAGCCATCCCACCATGTTTCCATTATGCCAATGTTATCACAACCTTGTAGACATGCACGTGTATCTAATTCCTCATTTATTCCCCTCACTATGGGCGTTTGTATAGAGGCATCTGAGCCGAGCTCCAAATGAAGCCGACTCATTGGCTGGAGCTGCTGAAATAGTTCTGCATTGCTCCAAGCATCTGTTGCGGGTGATGGCATCTGACTGGGAGTGGGGAAGGATTGGTGGCCTCCTCCCCCAACAAACCTAGTTTAAACCTGTCTTGGCCAGCCTGGCAAGACTCCAACCAAAGCAGCTCTTCTCCTTGTCAGACTGGCCCCACCAGCGTCCAGTAGACCTGGACTCCCAGATCGAGTCCCATGGTCTAAGGAACCAAACGCCTGACTATGGCACCACCCCTGTAATCTTTTATTAACCTGTCAGATCCACCTGGCCTTTTCAAGGTCCTCTCCTTTGACCTCGAGGATCGATGACAACACTATCCGAGTCCCAGAGCCCCTGACAGCCATTCCCAGGACTCTATAGTCCTTCTTAATGCTTTCCAGACTGCTGCTGTCAATATCACTGGCACTCACATGGACCACAAGAAGTGGATAATAGTAAGTAGGACTGACTAGACCAGGTAGCCTGTCAGCAACAACCCTGATCCAAGCCTCCAGTAGGCACGTCCCTCGAGATTGGGACAGGTTGACTTATTTTACATTTTGCAAGTGATAGAGGAGCCAAGAAGTTTGCATTTGTGTGTCAGAAAAGAGAAAAAGTGTGTTTGGTGTGAGGAGGAGAGATTCCAGCACTGAAACCATGCTATGAAAATAATGTCTGACCAAAAATAATGATCAAGGAATGCTTTTATCTTACTAGCAACAAATCTGAATTGAAAAGCAAGACAAGAATGACTGGGAAGGAATAAGGCAATCTCAAACGTCAGCAAAACAAGGAAAATAGTTCAAGGTTGTCCTGTGATAATCTGTGTGTATGTTTTACAGAAATCCACAGTAAAATGCTTTTTGTGGATAATACGTGTGAAAAGCAAATGATTTTGCAAGTACGGAAGCATTCTTGTGTTCATAGCCCAGCTGTACCTTCTGAGGTATGGAGAAGTGGTGTATTATTGAAACAAACATGTGAGTCCTGACACTGAGTCTGATAGTGCCATGCACTTTCCTTACTTCATCTCCTTTTCTTCCCAGAGAAGATATTCCATAGTCCCCTGGAGCCAGCCTGTCTCCAGCATCAAATGTGAGGATTCAGGTCACATGGAAAGGGGTTGTAGGATGCTTCACAAGTCTTTCAGGTTCAATATATCCCTCAATATTTGCTATCTAGACATATTGCTGATAATGAATTCTATTATTTTTTTCTGCATTACTTTAGTGGTGTTTTGTGTGCTAATAATTGAAAATTTGGATACCAAGCAATAGCATTTGTGCATATCACTTGTTATGGGGGAAAATAAAAAAGAAAGTAGTACCACAGATAAAGTAAAATGAGGTTGGTAAAACTGTAAGGTAAAATATGAGAAACAATATTTACCTGTTGTACTCCTTATTGAATCTTAACAGAAAATTGGAAATTACATTTTTCTTTCTTTGTTTCCTCACTATGAAATTTTCAGTGGCAATTTCTCAAATGCACATGTAAAGTAAATCTTAAAAAACCCAAATGAACAGAAGTTACCCCAGAATTCAAACTGGCCTAATATGTTATTGTTGCTTCCATTTTTTGAGCAGTATAACCTGGGCTTTTCCAGGGATGTTCTTGAATAACAGACTTGGGCACACAATAGGGAAGATGTTATTGCATCAGGAAGTTTACAGAGTCACCAGATGACTGTGAGTTTATTCTCTTATTTTTCCTGTTTTAATTTTGACATGTTGTTCTCAATATTTTATTATTCTAATTTTTATTCAGCTTTCTATTTCACACTTCATAATTTGCAGAAAAGGTTATAGTCAAACTGCGATGCCACTCTTGAGAAGAATTTGGTTTTGTTGTATGCATGTTAATGTCTCTGAGTGGTAAAACCAGTTTGAAAGTAGAATATTTTAACGTTCCCAGTTACAGAATTCTGTCTGGGCTTAAAAAGTGGGATATTAAGCTTGCTTCCTAGCTATTCCTGCTAAGAATTATTAACTTTTGCATGTGGAAAATACTTTCCTTGTTAAAATGGGGTCTTTAAACAGTGGTCATACAGTTTGAGTAGATCTGTGTAGTCGTTAATTTGTTGGGGGGTGGGAGGGAAGTGATATGCCCTTACATTTTGAGATAGTATATCTATGGGTTTTGTACAAGAAGAAGCAGGGAAGTTGTAGAGTTATTGTGTATTGCATAGTAGATCACTAATTTGAGTTGTTAGGGCAATGTGTGCCCATTTCCCTGCCAGATTGAAACAGGTATCTTGGAAACAGCAGAAGGGACAGATATGAAGGAGAAGAAAGGAAGATCTGCCACAGTTGTGCGATGTGTTTGTAGGCAAGAAAGTGCCCAGATTGTCCTAGGGAAATGGTGAGACTGAAATGGAATGTCATATACTCAGAAAATGGAATCACATATATCATACCTCCACTAGATTTCTTAAGGAGTGCTAGGGAGATTAGCTCATGCATGGGCATACTTCATCTCTTCTTTAGGAAGGCTTGTAAAGTACTTTGTAAATGACAATTTTGGAAAGTCATTAAGCACAGTATCAAAGCTTGGTTGCTTAAGTGGATCCAATTTTGATGTGCTCTCAAACCTGAGGGCACTTCTGATAGAAAGTGGTTTCCTAATGAGGGAATTGACTAGCAGGAATGACTTTTAAAGACTTAACTACACATCTACAATTTTGTCCAGGTAAATGGCTTATGTATTCNGAATTCTATTATTTTTTTCTGCATTACTTTAGTGGTGTTTTGTGTGCTAATAATTGAAAATTTGGATACCAAGCAATAGCATTTGTGCATATCACTTGTTATGGGGGAAAATAAAAAAGAAAGTAGTACCACAGATAAAGTAAAATGAGGTTGGTAAAACTGTAAGGTAAAATATGAGAAACAATATTTACCTGTTGTACTCCTTATTGAATCTTAACAGAAAATTGGAAATTACATTTTTCTTTCTTTGTTTCCTCACTATGAAATTTTCAGTGGCAATTTCTCAAATGCACATGTAAAGTAAATCTTAAAAAACCCAAATGAACAGAAGTTACCCCAGAATTCAAACTGGCCTAGTATGTTATTGTTGCTTCCATTTTTTGAGCAGTATAACCTGGGCTTTTCCAGGGATGTTCTTGAATAACAGACTTGGGCACACAATAGGGAAGATGTTATTGCATCAGGAAGTTTACAGAGTCACCAGATGACTGTGAGTTTATTCTCTTATTTTTCCTGTTTTAATTTTGACATGTTGTTCTCAATATTTTATTATTCTAATTTTTATTCAGCTTTCTATTTCACACTTCATAATTTGCAGAAAAGGTTATAGTCAAACTGCGATGCCACTCTTGAGAAGAATTTGGTTTTGTTGTATGCATGTTAATGTCTCTGAGTGGTAAAACCAGTTTGAAAGTAGAATATTTTAACGTTCCCAGTTACAGAATTCTGTCTGGGCTTAAAAAGTGGGATATTAAGCTTGCTTCCTAGCTATTCCTGCTAAGAATTATTAACTTTTGCATGTGGAAAATACTTTCCTTGTTAAAATGGGGTCTTTAAACAGTGGTCATACAGTTTGAGTAGATCTGTGTAGTCGTTAATTTGTTGGGGGGTGGGAGGGAAGTGATATGCCCTTACATTTTGAGATAGTATATCTATGGGTTTTGTACAAGAAGAAGCAGGGAAGTTGTAGAGTTATTGTGTATTGCATAGTAGATCACTAATTTGAGTTGTTAGGGCAATGTGTGCCCATTTCCCTGCCAGATTGAAACAGGTATCTTGGAAACAGCAGAAGGGACAGATATGAAGGAGAAGAAAGGAAGATCTGCCACAGTTGTGCGATGTGTTTGTAGGCAAGAAAGTGCCCAGATTGTCCTAGGGAAATGGTGAGACTGAAATGGAATGTCATATACTCAGAAAATGGAATCACATATATCATACCTCCACTAGATTTCTTAAGGAGTGCTAGGGAGATTAGCTCATGCATGGGCATACTTCATCTCTTCTTTAGGAAGGCTTGTAAAGTACTTTGTAAATGACAATTTTGGAAAGTCATTAAGCACAGTATCAAAGCTTGGTTGCTTAAGTGGATCCAATTTTGATGTGCTCTCAAACCTGAGGGCACTTCTGATAGAAAGTGGTTTCCTAATGAGGGAATTGACTAGCAGGAATGACTTTTAAAGACTTAACTACACATCTACAATTTTGTCCAGGTAAATGGCTTATGTATTCAGTACAGGGGGAGGCTAGACGATGGGGTTAAGGACAAAAAATGCATATGTAGTACTGGCACATTTTAAAGACTTGTGGAAGACAAGAATATGAAATAATAGTATATAAAACTTTAAACATTTGTTACCATTTTAATATAACCCAGTAACACTGTAGTTGGCAGGATGATATAATGAAAGTAGTGCTAAACATAGTTATATTGAAAGAGTTAAATAAATCATCTCTGGAGCACATCATATGGAGCACATCAGTGTTTGGTCATATTCTAGAGATCAAGGATTCAGGTCTGGCAAGAGTGACAGCTTTACTTAGGTGGCCTACAAAGGTAAAAAAACCATGCCATCTTGATATTCAGTTGCTTGTAGCTAGCAGTCAGCAATTTAGCAGCCATTAGGTTTTCCATTCAGTTCAGTGTTGACCAGAGAGGTGTGCACCAGGATCTCAGGTTTTATTCTCCCAGAGAAATATGTATTTCTAACCCTTACGATTATAGAAGAACTGGATGGAGTATTAAAAACCAACCAACCAAACAAACAAGGAAAAAAAAACCACAAAAACCCCCCCAAACCTCCACAAATTCATGGTGTGGTGAGGTCTGATAATCTCCTTGGTCATTCATTTGAGTCAGGGCTTCAGTGTCTGTGAAATTTGTAAATGGTCATTTCTCTGAGGTGTCAGCGATTTCAGTACCTCTGCCCCAGTCCATGTTACTCTCTAGTTGCTGGTCCTTGACCATCATGCTGCTTCTCCATGTATCATATGGGGACCTGGCTGAAGCTGTGCCCTGTTTTGCATTCTCTATCTTCATAGTGACTTTCAGGGTTTATGTGAATTTCCCCTATATAATCGTATGAACCAAGCCAACCAGGAATTGAGACCTGGGAAATGAAATCAGTTTCTACACAGGAAACTGAGGAAAACAGAAATAAAAGATGGAGAATTAAGTCTACCTGAAAAATACTGCAGCAACTTGTTTCATAAACTGCTGAGGCTAGCTGGGATCTTCCTTTTTCCTGAATTCATAGGGAAAGAGCTTTTGCATACAGCTATATCTGCATCACTGTGTCAAGGTCACAACAGGGAGTGCTTTAAAAAAAATCTCTCAAAATTACCATGAGATTTTTCAATTAATATTTTAATTATGAGCCTTTCCATCTCCTAGAGAGAAATTATAAAACTGTATTTAACAAGAACTCCATTACACCATATTATTCAGTTTGTCAATTATTAGCTTTAGGAAAGCAAACTTCGATGATATAGGTCACCTAGGTAAGCAAGTGCCAGTTCCTTTATTCAAAGTATAACTGAGTTGGAATAATGCCTTTTTATACTTTTCTATAACAGAGATTCATATCTGATAAAGTTAATCCAGCTTGGTTATAAATGCATTGTGAGTGACTGATGAGTGATAAAACCTTCACAAGGAGGTTTGCCTGTATGTGGTGGATAACAAAATATAACGTGATGAAAAAAAAATCCACATGTATTTTGCATTTCCCTTGTGGACTGAAGCACACATCACAGGAAACCATACACTGAATTTATATTCTATCCTCCCTTTCAAAAGACCATGAACTTTTACCAAAAGCCTCCTCTGAATTTGTCAAATCAGGTACTGGCACCTTTGCTTATGTAGCGTATCCCACTATTAATAATCTTACTAATTGCAAGGACTTGCATATTTCACTGATTAATGCATAATTAGGTCAAGATATATACTGTTTTTTCTGGTCAACCCTTCATTTATGAAGCTTGGCCTGAGTCTGGCCAGCCAACCCTGTTTGACAGTACAGTGAATGCCTCTTTGCCATACATGTAAGACTACACACATAGATGGCTGATTAAATATTATTAGAGTTTCTAAATATTTCATTCAATATGTTTTGTGTTTATACTTTGCACACTGCTCTTTTCAAGTAGTCTGGAAGCTTACTGAAGACAATGTATTTGAACTGATTGTTAACATCATGTTCAAATGTAACATTCTATTCAGGGAGAACAGAATTCATCTTTGCTTAGGAAATAGATAGGAAATGACACCTTAGCTCTTTTAGTGACAAAGTTTTAGCATGTATACATTAGAATAACCAGAAATTCCTGAAAACTAGCTAGTCCTGTAATTACTAAGTTTCCAGAGAGATTATTACTTTTCTTCCTTTTATTAAAAATCTTTTTCATAGTTCTTGAGTAGTAAATTATAAAGATGTGCCGTAAGTTCCCTTCCTTAGGTCAGAGGAGAGTTAATCTAGTTCACAAGCCCAGGTTTTATGGTTTTACCCATAAAGTTTTTTTATGACTCAGCTTTTTACTGAAGCTCCTGGCAGAATTGGACTTCTGTCTGATACTACAGCAGCACTCTGGAAATCAACTGTTTCCTTTACTTTTAATTTCACTATATTTCATGTGGATTAAAGACAACCTTCTGCTTAATTTAAGCTTTTGCACGTTCTATGACAGTGTCTTTCCTTGACGTTGAAAAGGGAAATATTATATTATAATTATAATATATATATCATAATTATAATTATAATTTTATATATATTAGTTTGGCATTTCTGTAGCGTTTGAAATTGCTGACCATTTTGCTTTAAGAAGCTATGAGGATTATTGGCAATTCTTTGGAAAAAGGTTCTGCTTCTCAAATCTAGTGAAAGGTTTCTTATGAGCACCTCTTTGTCCACTTTCAGAACACTTGCCTGTTAAGTCTTCAGCTTACAGACCACTTGTCAATGTTCTTCAACATCGCAAAGCACTGCAGAAAGCATGCTGAAATCTGTAACTTCATCTGAACATGAAATACTAGCTATGATTAAAAGATGACCATTTATTCAATTTGTTGTTTGTCTATCTGATGGTTAAAGAACAACAGATTAAAACCAATGAAAGGAAGTTATGATGATACTGACGGAGTGGAAGTTGTTTGAAGAACTTGCCTTTTCAGTACAGTTGCCTGCTATTGAAGGCCAGTTATCATTGTTCTTAAAAACAACCACTTATATTTTGCAGCTTGCTGGAGGAATGCTTTCCATGTGATAGGTTTACATGAAGCAGTAGCTTTAAGTGTTTTTTCCAGGCTGAATAATTTATCTTATTAAAATGTGTTACTGTTTGTCACCAGAGGGTGCCATTGCTGTGATCTTCCACATTCTTGTGCTAAGAACCACTGAATTTTGGAAGAGGTACTGCTTCTAAACAGTACTTCTTGCAGTACTTCTTTCTGTAGCTGTAAAGCAATGGTGAGGAAAAGTGCCCTTGTTGAGAATAATTTGCACAACTGGCAGCAGAGCTGTGGTAGGTTCAAGTGCTGCTGTCTTCAGGAAATCAAGCAGCAGTTAAAACAACCAAGTCCTGGAAAAGGGCTACTTCCTGGTTATCCACTTGTTTGTCATGTAAATACATTTAACTACTCCCACTTACTCTGTGGTTGTATAGAACTCTAAGTGGCTCATTCCTTACCCAGAAAATCACCTCAAGCCTCTAGGTACTGAGTGCTATGCAACAGAACAATGCTGATGTCAGAAGAAGCAGTTTCGTTTGTGAATGAAGTCACAGGAAGAGGTATAGTTACCACACCATGAGCTGCTGACATACCCTGTGCTAGCTCCTCAAGGTCTCTTTCCTAAAGGACCTCTCTTTACCTTAGTCTGTGGTTGCATGGTGGTTATCTGTCTGTAGTCAGGTGGAAGATCTGAGGCAGAGATTTACACTAGCTGGACTACAAGAAACTTATTTGATTCGTGGAATATATTACAAGTACAGCTCATTCACAGAATATATTAGGCTGTATTTAGATGCAAAATGAACTCATCTTTATCCTTTCTGTCCTTTGGTATGTTCTCTGTGCACCAAAATACACAATGCAGCTATGCGGATAAATGAAATAAAAATATGAACTTATCAAGCTTCTTTTCCTATAGACTGAGGTGGAAGAGGAAGTTTTGGTAGTTTTTTTACTTTTCAATTATTAAGAACCATGCTAGCATTATTGAGGGCCTACAGATAACCTCTCTCTGGGATGGGTTTTGCAGCTGAGCAACAACTCAGTGGAAAGGATGCCTTTTGTGATTTTTGAAGTTGTTATAAATATCTCGGAAGTTTCTGACTGTTCGAGTCATTCTAAGGCTTTCCAGAAGCGCAGTGCTGATAAAGAGGAAGACTCTTCAGCTGATGAAACTCTACTTGCCAGGAAGTTCAAGATGCCTATGGAAACTGATACTTCCTTGCTATGTTTGCCCTATTGAAACTGAGATACCATCTTGTAAGAAGGCATAATATCATTCAATTATAGCAACATGCCTGTAGGCAAGGCACAATATGTGAGCATCATTTGTTTGCTTAGAGCCATGACTGTCATTCAGAAATATTGAAAGGTAGCAGTTGGGTTTTTTCACGCAAATGGTTAAGGGACTTTTCTGAACATCAAATTAGCATTTGTGAGTGATAATATAGCTTCTGTTTCCTCAGATGCTGAGATGTAAGAATGAGTGATCATGATTCTTGGGGGAAAAAATGTTTTTATTTTTCAAAAAAATGAGCAGTATGAGATAAGAAAAGTGTTTATCAGTTTTCCATAGAACATTTCTATTTAGTAAACTTGAAATAAGATGAATTACAGTGAAGTTACTCTTTCCAGCTTTCTTTCAGACAAGGGGAGTTATTTTTAGGAGTCTTGTGCTATTTATGTATTTCCTGCATAATGCTGTAGCTTTAAGCTATATTGCACGGTGTGAATAAGGACAAAACAAAGGGATGGATATAATTGCGTAACAGAGCCAAGTCTGTCTTTTGTAGCTCTCTGGGTTGTGGGTTTTTTTTCTTTTTAAACATCTTTTTGCTATGGAAAACACAGCATCATTAACACTTGTGCTGAAAAGTTGTTTCTGAACAGTTTTGTACAATGCAAAGAGAAGTGGTGGGATGGGAAAGACCAAGACTGAGACCTGCACTGCACAGAGACAAGTGGGTGAGAGCAACCTGTGGGACATGAGGTGTGAAGGAACAAAATGTCCAAGGAAGCTGCAGAGAACTCATCAGATGCTTTGGTTTATGACATCCATTGAAGCAGCACACCTCTTCAGGGAAGTAGTAAACTGCCATCAGAAATGGTTTTACTAAACATGTGTGTATGCTGTTCAAATACAGCAATACAGAGTTTTGATAGTTTACATCTGTATGTAAATGCTGATGTACATTTTAATAACCTCTTTCACTATATCAACCTTCGAAGCTGTTGGCCTAGAAGGGTTAATGTGTTAGTGGATACCACAAGATTAGCAGAAATTGGATACTCATATTTGAGTTATACGTTTGTGAAGGAGATACGAATATTGGATACAAATATAAATATTGGATACGAATACAAATATTTATAGGGACTGCAGTGACAGGACAAGGGGTAATGAGTTCAAACTTAAACAGGGGAGGTTTAGATTGGATCTGAGGAAGAAATTCTTTCCTGTTAGGGTGGTGAGGCACTGGAATGGGTTGGCCAGGGAGGTTGTGAGTGCTCCATCCCTGGCAGTGTTCAAGGCCAGTTTGGATGAAGCCTTGGGTGCCATGGTTTAGTGTGAGGTGTCCCTGCTTATGGCAGGGGGGTTGGAACTGGATGATCTTATGGTCCTTTCCAACCCTAACTATTCTATGATTCTATTTCTCATTTTATGCTTTTCATAATTATTTCTGTAGTGAATTATATGTGTAAATAGTTCTAGTTTTTTCTTTACTTTACAGAGATCTCTGTATTTTCAGTATTAAATAGAGAAATAATAAACCTTATCTGCCCAGTTGTGTCGATACATCCCTGGGTAGCTGCTCAAAGGCTCCTTGAGTCTACATTAATTCTAGATCAATTTGCTAGCTTTGATTTCTGGATAATTACTGCATACTTCAAAATGACTTTTATTGTGATCCTTGGTCAGTTTTTATTCTTTGAGATACTTTATTTCTTGAGCAATAATTTGACTTCCCTAACAGTATCTGAAGATAGAATCACAAAATCATAGAACGGTTTGGGTTGGAAAGGACCTTAACCACGTCCAGTTCCAACCCCTGGCAGGAACACCTTCCACTGGAGCAGCTTGCTCCAAGCCCCTGTGTCCAACCTGGCCTTGTACATTGCCAGGGATGGGGCAGCCACAGCTTCTCTGGGCACCCTGTGCCAGCGCCTCAGCACCCTCACAGGGAAATTTTCTTCCTTGTCTCTAACCTAAATCCCCTCTGTTTGAACCTGTTGCCCCTTGTCCTATCACTGCAGTTCCTGATGTGGTACCCATATTGAGCCCCACAGTACGGTTACCCATATTGAATTTCATTCTAAATTTTAGGACTGGGTCACACTCCAAGCCTGTCCTTTCTCTGTCTCAGTCAGGACTTTTCCTCTTCCCTGTGGGCTCTCTTATTTGTGGACTTAATGGCCTTACCCAGTGGTAAGGACATTCTGTACATACTGGAGCACTCTGTCATCTCTTTTAGGTGACAGAATGACAGCTGAGCTTTTCAAATAAACAATTAATTTAAAAGCATTATAATTAAAAGCATATTAGTTTAAAAGCAGAATTTCGCCTCCATTTTCAGGTTTTTTGATTGGTTTGAATTAGTTCATTACATTTTACTTCCATAGATATCAGGACAGATGAAGGCAGCTTGGTATGATTACAACTATGATATTTTGTGTGGCACTTTTTTTTTTGTTTGTTTTAAGAGAAAAAGATAAATACGAGACCTGTGATAAATGTTAGAAGACAGACCTATAGGCACATCAGGTTGACATTAATAATCAGTGTTTTCTGTCTTACCCTCAGTCCAGCTGTTTTGCTAAAGATCCTGAGAAAACATTCTGGGAGCAATCAGCACTGCAGCACTTTAACTTGAAGGCTGGGGTTGTGGGGGGAGGATCTGAACATGCCTCTGAGGACCTGACAGCATCATTAAGAGAAATAATTGTATATGGTGAAGTGTAAAGGGAGGTGAAGTGTAAAGGGAGGTAAACCAGGTAGCTGTTAGCTTTCTATGGCTTGTGTCAATCCTCTGACAATTCATTTTAACTCCTTCTTTTTAAGGTATTTTATATTTTTACTGGCATTTTTCACCATATTTTTTTCCATCATTCCCATGACATGGTTTAGTGTGAAGTGTCCCTGCTTATGGCAGATGGGTTGGAACTAGATGATCTTAAGGTCCCTTCCAACCCTAAGTATTCTATTATTCTATGATTCTATGATTTTGCTAAAAATATGGTGTTTGCTATTCTTTGCCTGAAAGATCATTTATTCTTTCTTTCTGCATTTTTTTCTAATATAACATAGTGCATTGAGCTTAAGACTTTAATGTGGTTTCAGATAATCTTCTTGTTCTGTTTGACACATGATGGCTTAAAAGCACTCTTTATAAAGCAGAATATTACAGTATGACTGTGCAAAGTGAGGGTTATCTTTTTTCTTATGTATGATAAATTCTTTGCGTGGCTTAAAAAAGGGGGGGCAGTTCATCTTGCAGAAATAATGATCACCTTAGAAAAACAATCTGAACAAATCAATATTTTTCCTTTCTCTACTTTTGTCCTTCCTTATTTGAGTCTAGTTCACAAAATAACTGCACATTAGAAATTCTTCAAATCACTTCTGTGGTGATAAATTTTTACACTCTTTCAAATATTGTTTTTATCTATTTCATTTCTGATAGTCTTCTTGTGCCACAGGTACTGCAATAGTAGTTTCATTTTCCTTGACATGAAAGAAAACCCAAAAACTTTTCAAACAATTTTAAGTGTGATTTGAAGCTCCAAGTCTTACTTGAGCTCTGCTGTTATGTCTCAGAGGAGTAGAATATACGTGGCAACTTCTCCAGAAAGATTCTCTCAAAAGAACATATTAAAGATGAAATATAAGGATTTTTAGATCAAAAGGATAATGATTTTTTAAAATCTTTACTATGTGATAAATTAATCAGGAGGCATTATAAAGATGTACAAACTTGCACAAGGAGAGAGAAGAGAAGTAAGCAGTGACTTTGAAATTGGTGTAGACACAGACCTGAAGACATACTTTCAGAAGTTTATTATAACCAACAGGTAAGCACTGTAGCATTTGCACTTGTTGGAACCTGTCCTCTGTGAGGGTGAGCGTGATAAGAAAAACTATTGATATTGAATCATGGAATGGTTTGCGTTGGAAAGGACCTCAAGATTATCCAGTTCCAACCCCCTGCCCATGTGCAGGGATGCCTTACACTAGACCATGTCACCAAGGGCTCTATCCAACCTGGCCTTGAACACTGCCAGGGATGAAGCATTCACCACTTCTCTGGGCAACCTGTTCCAGCACCTCACCACCCTCACAGGGAAGAGCTTCTTCCTTAACTTTAACCTGAACTTCCCCTGTTTAAGTCTGAAACTGTTACTCCTTGTCCTGTCTCTACAATCCCTGGTGAAGGGTCCCTTTCCGGCATACTTCTAGGCATCCTTCAGATACTGGAAGCTGCTCTGATGTCTTCATGAAGGTCCTCTTCTCCAGACTGAACAGCCCCAACTTTCTCAGCCTGTCTTCGTACAGGAGGTGCTCATAATCACAAGGACCCTATTTAATGAGATATTTTAATATATTTATGGAGATGCTAGAATGCTCTAACATAAAAGTATCAGGAGCAATGTAATGACTGCTCAGAAGCCCAGCATTAGCCTTTGGTGTCACTCAAGTCTTCTATGCAGTATTAGCTGTATAGTAGGCAGTGTGATTAACATGATACCTTCTTCTGACTTCTTTGAAGAATAAGAAAAAAAAAGTTATTAATAAAGCTGAAAGTAATTCTTTAACATGTATCAACATATAAAGAACATGGATCTGTTGGATCAAGTCCAGAGGAGGCCACGAGGATGATCAGGGGACTGGAGCATCTCCCATATGAAGACANGAATGAAGCTGAAAGTAATTCTTTGACATGTATCAACATATAAAGAACATGGAGCTGTTGGATCAAGTCCAGAGGAGGCCACGAGGATGATCAGGGACTGGAGCATCTCCCACATGAAGATAGGCTGAGAGAGTTGGGGCTGTTCAGCCTGGGGAAGAGAAGGCTGCGTGGAGACCTCAGAGCAGCCTTCCAGTATCTGAAGGGGGCCTATAGGGATGCTGGGGAGGGGCTCTTCATTAGGGACTGCAGTGACAGGACAAGGGGTAACGGGTTCAAACTGAAACANAGGCTGAGAGAGTTGCCCCTATGAAGACAGGGGAAGAGAAGGCTGCGTGGAGACCTCAGAGCAGCCTTCCAGTATGTGAAGGGGGCCTATAGAGATGCTGGGGAGGGACCCTTCATTAGGGACTATAGTGACAGGACAAGGGGTAACGGGTTCAGACTTAAACAGGAGAGGTTTAGATTGGATCTAAGGAAGAAATTCTTTGCTGTGAGGGTGGTGAGGCACTGGAATGGGTTGGCCAGGGAGGTTGTGAGTGCTCCATCCCTGGCAGTGTTCAAGGCCAGTTTGGATGAAGCCTTGAGTGGCATGGTTTAGTGTGAGGTGTCCCTGCTTATGGCAGGGGGGTTGGAACTGGATGATCTTAAGGACTTTTACAACCCTGACTATTCTATGACTCTATGATTCTAATATGGGAATAAGTTGCATATTTCTGACAAGAATTTTAACCAGCAGACTTTGTAATAATGAAAAAAATCTGCTATTTAATAAAAGCCCAACAGACTTCTATGGCAATGACACATATATAACCAAAGACTGGACCAAAACACCTAATACTATGATACTTTATGTTTCACATTTCTTATGTGAGCATGTATGTGACTCATTCATGCTTAAAATACATTTATGAATGGATTTGTCATTTGGTTAATATTTTTTGCATTATAATACAACAAAGTTAGTGAAACCTGTTCTAACTGATTAGCTGAAACAAAACCTAGCAGCAGGAAAGGAGGGTTTGTGTTGGAACTGTCCAGATGAGGTTCATAGATAAGCCTTACCCACCCATCCCCCCAAAAGAAAGATCCACTGTCATCAAATTATAGTCTTCATTGCACTTTATCTAATTTTCCAAGATTTATTTTAATTATTTGTAGAAGGCAAGGTAAATTTCATAACTCTGTGAGCTATTATGATATTTATGTAAGCACAATATGTTGTAATCAAGCTTAGTAAACCGCAAAATTCAAAGGAATTTTTCAAGAGTTAGAAATAAAGCCTGGGTCTGAAAGCCCATTTGAGTTTTAGTTAAATCACACTTTAAGAAGGATTTTCAAAAATAATCAGAAGGTAACTTCATTATTATGATTTATCAATAATAATGAAGGAAAATTCTGGGATGCATTCACACACTTTGTGAATTTATAGCAACAAAATAGAAACGTGATGATCACAGATATGGAACCCAGAATAAACATGCCCAGCAGTGCTGAGTGTACTGACGTGTAGTCCATGCTCCATTTATTTGTGCACAAAGAAGGATTACTCAGCCCAGGAAATGGTTGTAAACCTAATGAAATCAGTTCTGTATACCAATGGTTTCAAAACACTCAGCTCATCTTCTGAAGAGTTCTAGACTTCTGTGGAATTAAAATGACAGAGGTGGCATTTTTTTGCAGATGTTTTTCTTATGCTGTTGAAACATAAAATTCAGTAAGTAAAATCTGATCATTTTGTACAAGAATTTTGATGAAAGCTCCAGCCCATTGGGTAAATTAATTTCAGCTGCTATTATTAAAGAGTTAATATAAAGCCTTGCCAAACAGCCTTTGTTTAGCAGTATCAGGATCACCTTGCAGGTTGAAAATGTGCTTGAGTACTGGTTTATGCTCTAAATCAAATATTTGGATGAAAAATTGTGTCATGCTGATTGTGTTATGTAAGGATTGTTATCTGTCACACAGGCATAGTCTCACATGGACCATAACAGACAGCAAGTGATCTGCCTTCACACCATGTGCTTGATTCAAACCTAAAGCAATGACCAGTAAGCCTTCAAGCATTCTTGCTTTTCATGTCCCGATTAAGGATGCCCTTTGATGGGGCGATGGTATTGCACAGCCCCTCGGCTGATGCTCTCCCAGTGTTGTGCTGCACTTTGTCTCTTTTTATCTTGTTCTGCGTTAGAAGAGAGGACCCTGCACAGTCTGTACTGGTTTGAGCTGGGCTGCCTCTTGTTAGCCCGTGGTGATCATCATCACTTCCCACTTGCAAAGGCTGAACTCCTGTTGGGAGCAGCCATCTGTGTCCAAGCTGGATGTCAGCTGCAGTAGGTTTATGTACTGGTTAGGGGAGTGTTTGAAACACTCCCATTTGAAAGCTCCAAACAGACTCTACTAGGTCAATATTCATTAACAGTAAGCATTCAGTTCTTGATGATTCAGTGGGTGCTTGCAGAGCTGGTGATCACCAGCCTCATATTGAGCCATCTGGGCAGGTCCAGTACCAGGGCTGAGCTGGAGGCTGACCTCCACAGCACTTAGCAATACCAAGGGTTGGCTGCCAGCTGTAGAGTTCATGGGAGTGAGGAGCTGGGACCAAAATGAACAGCTTTATCTTCCCCATTGTACCTCACTCTTCCTCAAGGCTTTTATGCTTCTTGTCCTTTTCCCACAAAAGCAAGGATCTCATTTGCTCCTAGCATAGTACATCTTATTTTCAGGACAATATTCCTCTGGACATCTTTCTTGCTTGTTCTGCAGTGCTTGTTCTTACCTTGCAGATTTTTACTTCTCATACGTTTCCCTGAGCCCCATTTGTACAGCTATATCCCAACTCTCCTTTTGCCCCTGCGTGGTTATATATTATTTGTGTACTTAATTTAACAGTGTTATAAAATGCTTCTGTGCTGTTACTGGTTGTGCTTCTTGCAGTGTTACAATATGAAAAAACATTCATATGCTGTTACTGGTTGCACAGGTTTTATCCAGAGCCCTTCTGCCTAAGCAGAAGGCAGGTTCCTGCCTTATGGGTACAGCACCCTCTGCTTCACCTGTATTGTCCAAGGACAAAAGAAAATTAAAAGAATAATAGCTTAAAATAAGTTTTTAAAATGGGGAGTAAGGGGTAAGGGGGGGTTATGTTATCAAAGCCTTCATATAACTGGTCTCTGTCCATAGGGCACAGGGAAGGAGCTGTTGCTTCTGCCTGCGGCTGCCTTTCAGTGTCCTACCATGTGATGGTACCCAAGGGCACGGAGGGCAGTGCTCCTTCACCTTGCACTGCTTAAGTGCCATCAGTTAGGAGTCAAGTTCTGGCTCAGAAGCTTCTTTGATTAATACTTTGGTTAATACAGGTATTAAAACAGCAGAAAACTGTTGTAGCAGTAAATCAGTTCCATAGTATACATTGGACTTAGTTGATGAAACCTGTTTTTTAGAGGTTGCCATTTGTGGGGGTTGCCATTTGTGGTTTTCTGCTATGCCTTTGACTATGTATAGGATTTATTTTTGTTCAGCTTTGTTGTAAAGTGCTGAACATGATATGCCCTGGAGTCCCAGCTGAAGCTTCATGTGATTTAAATGAGCAGTGATATCCACCCTCCTGAGTCAAGGCCGGACCATATCTGTGGTAGTGATGCCATGTTATCTTATTGGCCCCTGTGACTGATTAGGGGCCATTAGTCCATTGATCGCTGTTCCTGGGCTTCTCTCCTATTTCATACTGGATCTGAAAGAGATACTTGATGATTTGAGAAGTAGATGCATAAACTCTACATTTATCTGTGGGAATGAAAGGATTGTTTTGGTTCAGACACAAGTGAGGTACTGTCTTTGTTGGCTCAAAGGCTGTGACTGAAAAAGATTTCCCTAGAAAATAACTAGGCAGGAAAAATGAGTTGGACTTCTCAGGATTTGAAGTATAAAATATGCAAATTGCAAGAATCTGGCATACTGTCAGGCTCACGCTTTTTCCCTTGACATATAGAATTTGTGTAATCCGCACAGTCCAGCATCTGAGGTATATTTTTACAATGAAATTTGTGACTGGTTTCCTTTTTTATTTTCTCTTTTTAATGTGAGCATTTTATGACAAAAATTCCAAGTCCAGCTTGGAGTGTTACACTTTGGACATCTGCCTCCTTAAAACTTGAGTGAAAATACAAGATGCCTATTTGAATAACATGGTGTCACCAACAGTGCTCGAACGTGATGCAAGAGGTGATGGTGCTTCCTTATGGTTCTCTTATCATAGTACATTTGTGCATGTATGTGGGTAGTTCTTTGAGAAAGAATAATAAACAGGTCCAAGATGTGATGTCAGATCTAGTTAATCAGTGTACTAGAAATAGATTACCCTAAATCTTGGTTAGGAAAATAGTAATCAAAGTCTTGAATTTCTTTTCTTTTGAGGAGACAGATGGCGTATCTGTTTAACGGCAAATATCCAAAAGATTTTTTTTTAAATCCTATCTTTCAAAACATGGCAATCAGAATCATCTTGGAAAGGAACTATTAAATTTAATAAGCCATATGCTCAGTGAATTACTTATTTTGTTCTGAGATATAGACATAAAATTCACCTCTGTGTCCTTTTGTGTAAATTAACTGCCTTATTCTCTGCTACACAATTAAGGTATTTAACAAAGTTCCAAATGTGCAATGTATTATTAGCCAAATACAGCAACTAGTTTTCATGTTGCTAAAATAAATGGATTTTGGTGAGCAGTCTGCAGTTTACCTGAGTTGCCTCAATGGAGTTCAGCATGTTTGAGGATCAGATTGACTGGCAGCTTCCTCGGTATACATAAAACAGATCTAAAATTATTTCAAATAGAACGTCTCTGAGGATTGTATCATCTTTGCTGTTCTGTTGTACTGAAGGTGCAGATGTGCCAGACTGTTCTGCAGGATTATGAATGCATTAGTGCAACCCTAATACACTCTCTAACAAATATATGCAGTGCAAGAGGTTTTCTTAGCCATCTTGTACCCACTCATTTTATTTATTCCATGTAATTGGCATGTTGTTCTGCTTTTACAGCTTGTTAAAATGAGATGTAAAAATGGCTGTAGCTAATGGCTCCTGGAAAATCTTTTCCCATGGTAGGCAAGAAGTACATTTTAGAAAACATACGTTGCAGATTTTAAAGCACAGAGCTCTCCCAGTGAGAAGCAGAGATTAAAAAGATGGATGCAACGCACTGGTATGTATAGTAGAAGCAAGTTTTAATGACTTTGGATATATAAATGAACATCATATACAAATGCCCAGGCATTGAAATGTCATTCTCTTCTGCTGGCAAGAATACTGGCGTAAGTGCATGAGCACTCTGGTACTCATACTGAGGCACCGCTGTGGTGTGAAGAGCCCGGTGGCACTGGAGGGATTTGTCTCTTTCCTCCTTAAGAAAAATGGTAAGAAAATACCTGGAATGAGATTTTCACCTGGTGATTCCCTAAAAGCTGGGCCCTGCTGCCAGCCGCTGGGCAGATGTGCTCCAGGCTGGGAGCGCACAGGAGCCGTTTCTCTTGACTTCTCTGTGCAGTGTGACCTATGTGTCCTTGCTCCATGAAAAGTCACTGTGTTGATCTGTTCTAGCCCTACCCTTCCCTAGAGACTTTGGTTTCTTGGTTTGCTAAGGGCTTTGTCATTCAGTCTGTGGTTTAGAAAGGGGTTTTTCTGTTGCTGCTGTTTGTTTTGGTTTGGGGGTTTTTTCATGCTGCACAGATTTTCTTCTCCTCCAAGGGTCTGCTGCCTTTGTATCTCCCCTTGGGTTGTTAATACCTGGGCTGTTGGTGAGTTAGCGAAACCTGCCTGGGAACATTTTTGCTGAAGGAATCCAGGAGAAATGGACCCTCTAGGATAATGTTTTTAATAAAGTTACATTTCCATGTTATGGCCTCTTTCTCCTTCCCCTCTGCCTTGCCCTGTCTCTCATTCTCTCTCTATGAAATGAATTTTAGCTGGACATTGACCTATCCTCTAAAATAAAACGTAGTTTTAGTTCAAAGGAAAGTTACCCATTTCTCATGATGCTGTCAAACAAGAAGTCTCTTCAGTTCTCAGGAATCCTTTCCATAAATTACTGTGGCAGTGAACTGCTTCAGCTTACCAGATACGATGAATAAAAACATTTCTCATTTAGAGATAATTACTATGTAACATACTTTGTAGCTCTCTCTCCTTTTTTGTTCTCTTTAACTATAAATATTTCCCATTTCCCACTGTCAAAATATAAATCTATATGTGGTTTGTGCAGAGAAAATCAGGACTCAGGATTATAGCAAAAATTGGAAGATAAGAGCATCTAATTTTGCTTGCCAGCATGTCATTGTGGTTTAGAAAAAATACCATAAAAGAATACAAGTAACACTGTGCAATGGCTAATTTGAGTATGATTATATTTCTTATCAGTCATCTGGTATTTCTCAACAATTGTTGGGTTTGTTTCTTTCTGTGTACAGTGCACTTGTTAGTCTTTGATGACTGTTCCAAAAGGAAAAGAAGGTCAGGTTAGATGGGCTATGAGCAAGCTGCTCTAATGGAAGGTGTCCCTGCCTGTGGCAGGAGCCTGGAACTGGATGAGCTTTAAGGTCCCTTCTAACCCAGCCCAGTCCATGATTCTATGACCTTTGGCCCTCCAAAACTATAGAGTTCTCTGCACTGTTGTATCTGCTGGAATAGGTAGATCCTGCCCCAGGAGAAATTGTTTTTAATTCCTAGCACCAGATAATAGAAGCATGAAAAATCAAATGCCATGACATATTCCAACAATGCAGAGCAGAAACTGAGTATTAGCTTCAAAATAAATTCTGAATAGCCTTGATAATAAATCTCCTAGCATAGAATGTTTACAGATCTAGTTGACAGAAGCTGTACTGAAAGAATTCATAGGACCAGGATTCATGTGTAGTAATTCTCCTGTTGTATAGGCAAAGACTGCATGGGCCAAAGAGGAATAAATCTGCATTATCTTCCTCTAATGAGACCATGTAAAAGTGGCTTTCTCTGTCGTTGTTAAGTCACCCAAATTAGACCTGCACGGTCATTCTGTATTTATTAACAAATCAACTAATGAAAGTAAGTTAAAAAGTAAACCCAAGTCTGTAAAAAGAGTGAGGCCTGAGAAACCAAGCTTCCTCTCCTATTCGAAGTCATGCAAAACCAAATGCAGTTGCTTAGCAGTGCTCATTTAATACATTTCATGGTTCATTTATGTTTTGTTTTTAATACTGTAGGAGTGGGGATAATTCTGAACTGTAAAGTGCAGCATATCCTGGAATATTGATGTACCATGTAATTCAGAAAATATAGGGCTTAACTCCAAGAAACTTTGACAGGTGAAGTGTGGGCAGAGGAGTACAGCACCTTCTGCCCAGAGCTGGGAAACACTCCAGCCCATTGGGATGACATGAATTAGATCCTTTTTATTCTGCTATATCAATGAGATGTTGAGTTATGATTAGATAAGAATCCCTGCAAATGCCTAGTGTATACTTTACTCATATTAAAGAAAAGTTTTCTTGTTTTTCTGCCGGATTTCACTGTGGATATGGTCAGATTATTTTCTGTGATTTAATTTCTATCAGGAGAAAGACAGAGTCTTCCCTGTGATTCTCATTCATTTACTTTTTAAGCTGTAGTGACACTAAAGAAAAAAATAAAAGATTACAGTGCTGCACACCGTGGTTTTAAATGGCCTTTGCAGTCTTCAACAGCTTTTGGAAAAAGAAAGAGGATTTTAGTTTCAGCATTTCACCTGAGATAGCGGAAGATGTAGAAAGAAACAGAGGAAGTCTGGTGTAACCATAGCATCCTCTGTCACTGTTAGTTACACTGTCTGGCTGCAGGCATGTCATCTCATCTGGAAATACGCCAGATTGGGAAAGCCTGGTGGGGCTGGTCAGTTTGGGGCTGTACCTGCCTGGGGAATGAGCTGCTTGCTCACTGCCCTGAGGTGGGACGGGGAAAGTCAAGACTGGCAAAATGAGGAATCTGGGTTGAGAAAGTTCGATAGGGAAAGCAAAACCCACAATCACAAGCAGAGCAAAATGAGGAATTCACTCACCACTTCCTATGGTCCTACAGGTGCTCAGCCATCCCCAGGACAGCAGGGCTCCATCTTTGGGAAGACAAACACAATCACACCCAGCATGCCCGCTTCCTCCTTCTTCCCCCAGCTTTATATACTGAGCATGATTTATATACTGAGCATGATGTCCTATGGCATGGGATATCCCTTGGGTCAGTTAGATTCAGCTGTCCCAGCTGTGTACCCTCCTTGTGTCCATCAACCTCCTTGCTCATGGGGTGAGAAGCAGAAAAGATCTTGGCTCTGTGCAAGCACTGCTCAGCAGTAACTAAAACATCCCTGTGTGATCAACACTGCTTCCAGAATAAATCCAAACCACAGCACCATAGTAGCAACTCTGATTTAAAACAGTGATGAAGGGAAAAGCAATTCTCAATGTAACAATAGTTGACAATAGTTTTGAAATATATTGAATAATCAGTGACATTACCATTGTATGAAAAATAATGGTATAAAATGCTGATGAGAAGGCATATTTAATGAAGCTAGCAAAAAAAACCTTTCTATTACCATGTGGTCTAGGAACCCACGGTTTGTTTCATAGCAAGCAATTAAATTGCAAATTAGAAGAAAAATAATAATTCCTCTTACAAATAAAAGCTCACCTTGCAGAGCTTTTCTGGCTTCTGTATAAGAGAGAGTTTAGTTAGATACTTCCAAAAAATAGTGAAGAAAAGTTTTTCCATTATTAAAACATGTGAATGTGCTGGGAAAGGGCTTGGTTTGTATTCTATATACCAATGTCCATTTTTTAGAAAAAATATTGCAGTGTAGCATTTGATTTCTAGACAACAGCACAGCACCTGTTAAATGTGTTACTGAGAATGATCAAGTGGTGAGTGCCTGTTCCAGTGTAAAATATTGGTAAGATGAAGTACATCAAACACATTTATCTGCTGCAAATCAGTTTGTCTCAGAAAAGACTCAGTTAAATTTTATGGAGCCTAATTTTGTTACTGATACACCTCCTGAAATTTATCTGATATACTGTATTTTTCTTCCCCGACAGGTCAAATGAATCATCCTTGTCTTTCTCTCCCAGAATGGACAGTAAAAATAAAGCCACCATATTCCATTTGGGTATAACTGCCATGACTTACTGCATGTCTGAATATAAAATCATAAAACTTACAGGACATGGTTAATACATAACCATCAAAATAACAGAGCACAATTCTAAATTTATGAGGCTGAACGTAACACTGAATATCAAACAAGAACCTCATTGATTTCTGTAGTGCATGGCTTAAAAACACATTAGGTGGCATAACTGCAAGACAGTACATTGATTTAAGCGTAAAATGCATAGCACTCAATACTTCACCACCTAACGTTTCCCAGTAATGAACAAAGCTGTTGTATATTGATGAAAGGAAAATTATTTGTTTTGCTAGATTATGGTACTCAAGCAGATGCTTTGCTTTTAGACTAGGTAGGCATAATTTGAGTCGCGCTTAGTAACAAGTGACGTCGGACACCTTAAAGAGGGAGTACATGGTGATCTTGGCATAATGTGCTTTAAGAAATGTGTATTTAGTCTAGCCTTAATGTAAGTCTGGATTCAGGCACCTTCATTTCAGGGAGACTGCTTTGGCAGGTACAGAAGATTAATTGCATTTTGGAGACCTCTAATTGCTTTTAAAATGTTAAACATTTGCCTTTCTGAATCATGGCCAGAGAGTAAGTCTATAAATCTCTATCACCCTTGCTCACTCAGTTTTGCCAAAATTAACTCTGTTTACATCAGAAAACACACTTTTGTCTTGTTTTAGGCCCCAATACACAAGTGAGGAGATTCATTGACTTTAGTCTAAGCTTCCCTAAAGATTAATTGGATTGACTTTGGCGATTCTTCCAACTTTAAATAGGAAATTCTGCATGGGGATTGAAATCGCGTCTGTTGCACATGACTTCCTCACAGTAAACCGTACCCACTGAGGCATCCTTGTCCTTTTTAACACCCCAGTGGTGTAAATGGGAGTTGGAGCAACTCAGTCAGCAGCTCTAGGTGAGTGTGGTCCCTGGTTGCTGCCAGCCGAGTGAAGAGCCGGTAGTGCTGACCTCCATGCATCATGTGCAAGAACTCTGCTCCTCACCTTGTGAGAACAGGAAAGCAAAAATCTGTTGGTGATGAAGGATGCAGCTTCTTTGAACATACACAGATATGTTAGATACATGGGTCCATCCATGCACATTTACGTACTTCAGAATTGTTCCGTGAAGTATGGTGACCCCCACGTTGGGTCTGTGGCATCTTGCAGGATGTGCCCTTTGGATTGTGTAGATTTCACAGTTGCAGTGAGCACATACAAGATCAGAACCTGTGCTGTTTACTGAAAAGTTTCATGAGGTGCTACTGTGATTGTCAGTGGCTTAGAAGCAAAAGTGGGATGCAGTCAGCATTTCAGTGTTCTCTATGTTTGGGCTTATGGGTTTTTTTATCAGACAAAGTTTAAGTGTTAGTCATTGTACCATGCAAAATGGACTAAGATGTTGGAGAATAAGGCTTTTAATCATCATTGACATTTTCAGAGAAGATTAAAATTTAATAAAATTAATTGTCCATTTGAATGGCTCACTTTGCAGTTAATCATACACCTATAGCTTTACTACAGATATATATTACTTTCCTACAGTGTTTTTTTACCTTGAAATTTACCTGCAGTAATTATGATAATTGATTAAATAGTTGGTTATAATTTTTTCTTCAAATTAATGCCATGTAATTGTAAATTATGCTTAGTGTGATATAAACTGCTTTTTTAATCTCATTGGAAAAGACCTTTTCTAAACTTCTACAAATATATTTTCTATTCCTTTTAAAGGAAAATCTCCAACTTACTCAAAGAATATAACTTACTGGGGTTACATTTAATGGCAAGTACAGAATACATTGCTTTCACTGCTGTGCATCTCTAGTAATATAATTTGAAGTGCTAGGGCCCTTTGCATCCATTTCTGAATCTATTATTAGTTGATTAAATTAACTGGCTGGATCAGTACAGTGAGAAGAGACACAGTAATGATATTACAGAATTAGTATGCTATGATGAATTGTCAGGAAAAGTAACTGTGACAGCCCTGTGGCCATATGCACTTAGCCATGCAATTTATAGTCATTTGAAAAGCCAAGGACTTTTCAGTTTTGGTTAGGAAATTCATTCTTGCTTTTGACAGAAGTTGAGGGATATCTGTGCATCGAACAAGAGGGGGTTTACAGTGCCAACATGAAAAGAAATCAAAGGCTCTCTTCAACTGCTAGCATTTGGGTGATTTGCAAAGAACAAGCTACAGAAAAGGATGACTTTTATTGTAGCTCTGCCAGTTCCTTTAAATGGATTATGATATGATAGTGCATAGTATATGCTAGTGCGGTTTCTTTACAGTTGTAGAAAATAGTGTTACTTAGGGTGAGATAAAAGTGTGTGCAATCTTGTATCACAATTTCAGTACTTAGAGAGCACCACAGATTTTGGTACAGCAGCAGGGTCTTTTAGGAGGACAGCAAATACAGCTGGTTTTTAGTCTTACAACTGATTTGAGAATATCTTGAATGTCTTGTTTTGCCTTTATGCAAATATTTGTAAGTAAACTAAAGACTGTAAGTAAAATAAAGATTGCCAAACACCGTCAAAATTGCTGGTGGCTACAGTAGGTAATCAGCGTGTAACAACTGACTTGTGGCCAGCGTTATAGTAATTCCCACTCTTTTCAGCTTGCCCTGCTTAGTTGCTGGACTCTTAGAATTTAAATTTAACATCTTTAACATTTACAGTATTGTGAGTTGGCTCTCGCTGTAATATTCTCAATCATTAAAGCCAATTCTACAAATACAGTCTCAAAGTAGTAACACACAGAGCCTGTATATAAAAGCAAGCAGACTACACCAAAAGAGAACAGATTGTATAGTTAACTCGTTCTTTTTGTGAGCCTAATAAATGATAGGTCAGTAGTACTATGGATATATGATCTCTCCCAAACATCAGACTAAAATTCTTGTTGAGCTTCCTAAAGTAGCGTGTTAAGTCTTCGTTAATATTGGTTATGTCAGTTAAAACTCTTCTAAAGAAAAGAAAAAGCATGAAATACTCGTATATTTTTAGTAGTTATATGATGAGCTGTGCAAGGAATTCTTACTGTTATAGATAACCACTACATAATTTTTAATCCCCCGTGGGGTCTCTTCCTGGTATAGAGGCACTGGAGATGATTCTTCAGACTTCTGTTTTGCTACCTAGCACCCAGATAGCAGAACTGGTTTTGTCTTTGTGTCTGCTCCAGCAGAGTCGTCTTTATGTGCGTTGATAGGCAGCTGTAAGAACAAATCCAATTTTTCTTTTTCATAAAAAAAAATTTAACATTCTAATTTTAACATTAGAGAAACATTTTCATAGCTGCAGTCTGAAGTAGACCTCTGCAGATTACCTAGTGTGTAGGCAAGGCTTATCAGTTTATATGCATGCGGAAGACCTAAGCACTTCTAGTCTGCTTCTCTCGTTTGCTATTGTTGTCATTTCAAAGTTTGTCTTAATGTTTAGTTTGATTCATTTTCGCCAAGTTGAAGCGCACTCTTGGTTCTTTTTTAGTGAAGAATGGATTGTTTCTTCTGCTTTAGATTTTCTGTCTTCTGTTAATTATTAGGCTCATTTAAAATCTTGTGTTTGAGTCACATATATTAATTTTTTAGAGGTAGTACCTTAAACAAAAGATGTAGCATAATGTAATCATAAAAATAATTCCCCACCACAGTTTTCAGTAAAATGAGCTGGCAACAGTCTTATTATTTTACTGGTAGAAGTCTTAATATTAGTAAAGTGCTAAATACTGGTGTTACTGCTGGTATTAGTTAAGAAATCTATTTATACAATGTAAAATAGCTCAAATATTCATACATTTTAGTGTTAGTAGCATACATATGTATTTTAGTAGCCTAAGATATAGTATTTGTCAAGTAAGAAAATGACTTCTCAGGGCTTTCTGGGTTTTTTGACTAACCTGTACAGAACCTGTCTTAAAGTTGTGACCTAATAGTAATAATGGTGGTTGCTGGTGGTTTGGTTTTGTTTTGTGTTTGTCATAGATATATTAAAAAAATATAATCTAGTAACCTAGTGTTTCCAGAATCATTGTATTTGTTTAGCTCTTCAGATGTTGATCAGTCTGCTTCAGGAAGATTTGGCTTGGTCTCATGTTTTATTCCTGCAGCGTTGTGAGCTCAGTATTGCTACCTGCATGCAGTCTAGGTAATGAACAAGACACTCACACAGTAATTTCCTAATCTTCCTCATCTATGTACTGATAGCAATTAGTATTAAGTTACTCTCATGCTTATTTGCAACAGTAAACTGTGAATGTGTTTAAAAAAAGCCTAACCAACCAAACAAGAAAAAAACACCTCACGCATAAATTATAGGAGTCAACATACAAAACAAATGTTTTGAGCTGGGTTTTTTTTTTGCCGTATTTACAGCATCAGTATTTAAAAGACTTTTCTGGGGGTGTTACAGTAGAAGAAGTTCCTTCTTGAGAATAGGTATCAAAAGCTGCCCTTGTGAAGTAAAGCAAACTTCTGCTGATTTCAATGGCTACTCAATGAGTGTAGCAGTAGATCCAACATTTCAGCTAAGTAAAATTGAAGAGATATATGAGATTAAAATATTTTATCTTTTATTTGTGTTGCTGTTTTGTGACAGAGTTTTTATGATTTGGGTGTTTGATTTGGGGTCATGTTACACTTGGGTGAACTGGAGTGATTAAACTTTGCCTCTGATCTCTAAGTTACATAAGAAGATAAGCATATAAGATCTTGCTTATAAGTGTGTATACAAAAGTGCTTGGTCTGTTTTGTAGTGTACAGTCAGGCTTTGGAATATTTGTGTTTGACAGTAACTTTTCATAGAGCTCACCAGCTAGAACAAGCAAAAGATTATTTTGCTTGAAAAGAAAACAAGAGCTTTGTTAGTAGAAGTTGTTAGGATGAAGGACCGTGAAAGATAGGGAGCTCTGGTTCTGTAACATGCACCTTTTCCATATCAATGGATATTATGTGCCTTGTCCTACAGAAGGGCCTAAAATCTCTAGTGCCTGGACCACTATGCTAAATATTCCTCAGAAATAACAGCAATCAGAATGATCTGAAAAATATTGCCCAGAATATTTTGTCACTGCATTCTGTATTTGGAATCTAAAGAGCACTTAAACCTGACCGGGATAACGATAGCTGCACTGAAGAGACCACTCTTGCTACCCGTGGAAATGAATGCCTTTGATGTCCATTCACTGCAGAGAAACACAGTAAGCAGCTAAATGCCTTAATGCATTCTGCCACTGAGCGATCTAAAAGCTTCCATGTGCATCGTGGAGCTTGTGCAGTAAGGTTTTCACTGTCAGCAAAGGAAAATGAATGCCTTTAGCTTTAAAGTTTAAATGCCTTGCTCAGCAGGGAGCCCAGAGAGATTTGTTCAACTGAAATGAGCTTATAATAAGGCTTTCATCCTAAGATAAGTAAGGAAAACATTCAGGAGCTCTGTACTCCCTCACCAGAAAATACAAATAGCTTTCGCTATGTGTTATGATGCTGTTATTGTCTTTCATGTGATATGTTGCAATTCACACTAATAGATATTTTCCATCGTAGACTGTGGTAACACCATGTTGTAACTACATTATATTTAGAAATCCAGAAAAATATGAGTTGCAATTTACATCTTTGTTTGTTTGTTTATTTTACCCCCAAAAAATGAACATTAGAATAATATCTACACAAAGACTGGCAATATTTTAAACCATTTAATTGTGCTCAAACTTTACAGAGGTTGAAAATACATTTAGAGAGATTCATAGCAGAAGAAAATCCATCAGTGGCTATTAAACATGAAACACCACTCCTGGGTAGGCAGTCCCAGAACTGCAGATTGCTTGAGGCTGAGGGAGTGTGCAGGAGCTATCACTGTGCTTCCTGCTGTTGGAGGCAAGAAGCTAGGCTGGATGAGCCATTTGTCTCACCTGCTGTGGCTGTTCCTATATTTCCACTCCTGTACCTGCAGATTTTATATCCCTGCCCCAATCACAGTCCTTTCTTGTGCAGTCAAGATGCAGTTTTTAACATGCAGGTTTCACTTTGGATAGTTAAAACAGAATTTATGGCTAGGGTTTCTGTCCACTCTATTGTTTTGTGTGTGGTGTTTGTAACAGGGCTTCAGAGTCCCTAATAAGCTGTTAACAAGCTGTCAATTATAATTCTCATGCAAATTAGTGAAGCAGACAGTGAGGGACTGATGTATACAGTATGCTATCTCAGAGGATGCCAACTAAACCCTTCCAATTTTCATCACTGTCCTTGCCGGCACCATCTTCTTAACGTCTATAAAGCATTCATCTTGTCTTTTGCTTTATATCATGTTTACAAATTGAATACAGTAGTTAAATATCAATTAGTACAGGTCATATTTTGTGTTAAATACCAGGCACCTAAAAAAAGAATGATGACATTTAGATACCAAGGACTTCATTGAATCTATCTTCATGATGGTTTAAATGTGTTATTTACAATTTGCTGTTTTTCTGTAGCTCACTGGAATCATCTTGTTTTCATTTCACCTTCCCCCTTTATGTTTACTATTCACCTGTTTTCAATATATCTTATTTCTGCTTGGAAATCCATTATTTCTTGGACTCTCTTTTTTATCTCATCCCCAAGGGTTGCCAGCCAGGTATGAGTCTCCATACACTAGTCATCAAAACTTCCGTGGCTGCTTATTTATTTATTTTCTAAGTAATTCTCAGAAATGAAGTCTCATAGCTCATACTTCTTATCTTACTCATGGTTCCCTCAGGAGCATGCTATGAACCTAATCTCTTTCAAATTCTCCATCAAAATACCAACATAAATTTACTTGTGTCCCCCTTGGTATTCATTAACTCTTGGAATACTCACCCAACGTCGTTTCATACCCCATGTTACTAGACTTGGCTGCATAAGCACAGATCGTGTTGACCTTACCAGCTCCAG
Source organism: Agapornis roseicollis (assembly GCA_002631895.1). Taxonomy (NCBI): domain Eukaryota; kingdom Metazoa; phylum Chordata; class Aves; order Psittaciformes; family Psittacidae; genus Agapornis; species Agapornis roseicollis. The sequence continues at coordinate 56,499 of NDXB01001085.1, forward strand.
TTAAAATGCAAATGCTGCTTTATTTGTGCATAACACTGCAATATTTTTTTTATCTGTTTTGAGAAGTGGAACAAAAGTAGCAATTGGTTGACTTTGCTGTTTGACCGCTGAAAGTGAAATTACTGATAGAGTACACGTATCTAACATCTGACTGTGATATTTAGCAAGATTGTGAGGTAGTAAGAATGTCTGGAAGATTTTGACCAGAGTCAGAAGAAAAGCTACTTTTCTTTAAAGATAAAATGATCAGCAAAAGCCTTTTAACTTCTCAGTTTCTCTTACGTATGTATGCAGTTTTAACTAAGGAAGGAAACAGTAGGTAACCTGTGATACAACTGTGAGCAAAATTAGGTCTGTTCCTGATTGTCCGCATCTCTATTGGAGGTGTAAAAATATTGTGCACTGGGGACTTCACAGAGAATTGAGTTTCATGGGAGACTGCATAAGTAAAATAAATCATATTTCAAAATGCACGGTTCTAGTCTAGCTTTGTGAGGCTCTCTGGGGCAACCAGTTCTCTTTTGTGGGCTCATACTGGGAGATACTTAGATATTTTCATTTATTTATAATTTAAAGAGACAATTTGTGTCCAGGGCTTAAGCCTGTGTTAGGGAACCATACAATATTTTAGGTTGGAAAGAATAGCTGGAGATCGTTTAGAGGTCACTGTTTCACTCATTCATCCTCTGTGTGTTCCCTGGCATTGTGCAGAACGTCTGCTGTTGTTAGCGTGGTCACTGCAGAGGCAGGTCCTAGGCACCTCAGTAAGGAGAAAGATCTGATTTCCCTGACGCAAGCCTGTCAACAGTTGTATGACAGCTGGATCAGAAGGAAGTGATCTTTCACCATGTAGTATTTGGCTCTTGAATTTCAAATATCTAAACCCAATTTTAGGAGTGCATGGGCATCTGTTTAACTAGATTTAAATACTCTTAACTGAGTATTCTGCAGAAATTGAGTGGGTTACGTGCCTACCGACTTGATTCTGCAGCATTAATATCAAGGACTGTTTTTCTTCTGTGAGCTGAATGGAATCAGGATCAAGTGCTAAGTAAAGTTAAACAGGCATTAATATTCATTCAGGAGCAGTACAAAGTATGCATTCAACTTGCTGCCATAATTTTTGTGTGATATCTGGTAAGCTTATTACTTAGCAAGAGCTATTAGATGAAGTTAGGCTCACAATTACAAGGAGACCCAATCAGGCTTTTGCTTCACAGAGCATGTATGACTGTAGGAAGCTGATTAGGATATTTGTAGGATATTAGTGGGAGGCTGAGGAGTTGTCATTCCCTTTTCTGAAAAGATGGATTTATTCAAAACGCTATCTAATTGGATAGATAATTGATTATCTGAGAAATTACATTTTCAACAAAAAGCTCTTACCGCTCTGATAAAAAGCTTGTCCTTTACAGATTTTTGGAATATAAGATATAAGGACAGATGTCTTCCAGCTATAATTTCCCAGCTGGAACTCTGTAAGAAACAGAAGAGTTGTAAAAGAGCATCATACTGTCAGGATGTGTTCAAATTTACTTTTTTTCTTTTTAAATAGTCAACAACAACTGGCTGCAGCATCTGGCATTACTGTACATCCTTGGAATTGTTAACTCCACCGACGTTATGAATGTTCAATGACATCTACAGGCAAAGGTTTAGAGGATTTTAGTTTATTGAAAAAAATCTCTTTAATCCAACCTATAAAGAAAGTGCTTTTGAGTTTCTTTTTCTGCAAAACAGAGTGAAGAACAGGTAGATGTGCTCCAAAGAAAAAACAAAGTTAATATTTTATTACCATGTAGGTTAACCACATAAAATTATAGAAGTAGCATTACAGAGTAAAACCAATGCAGCTTCTCATAGCTTTTCTTTTGTCGTGAAAGCTTACTTTATTGATTCAAATGTGCATTTTGTAGTTAAAGCAGGACCCTTAGTGTTACTGGTTATATGCTTTGGGGCAACTGAATAGAACCAGATATGGTGACAGTATTGCTCACATGCAGAAAAAGCAGCAGGAATTGCACATCTCCCTCGTGGATGTAGCCCCCCAAGAGCTGGTTCAGGAAATAAGTGGCAATGCTTTACCCTTATCTCATAGCACTGCAAAACTTGCTCACAGTGGGAATGCATTTAATTTTGAGTGGCTTAATGTTCACTTAACATCTCAAAGGCTTTCTTCAATTATTATTAACATGAGGTTTTAGGGGTTGTGGTGTTTGGGTTTTAGGGTGCTGGTTGCAAATATTTCAGAGCCTACTGATGATTTAGAACTGTATATAATGGATGACAAACTGCAATTAAGACTATGACAGAGAAGGTTTTATAGTACTCTGCAAAAAGAAGGTCACTTAATACTTAGGGGGTTGGGGGGGGGGGGTGTTCTACTTCCCCTTTACGTAATCCAGTCTCCCAAGCCTGTTTATAATGAGTCTGTGGGATACAGGGCTGTGTATGCTTATGTTCTGTATTAGTCTCATACCTGGCTGCTTCTCATGCATATGCTAATACCGGTCTTCAGATCCAGCCATCAAATATGTATATAGTTGAAAGTGCAAACTGAACAGCTGGATTGGAAAGTTTGACTTTCTTTCTTCTCCTCCTCTGCCCCTCCTACTCCATTAAGCCATTAGAGCTGATTTAAAATGTCACCTGTAGAGTTTAATTACCTTGCTGTAAATCAAAAGTAGCCACATCGAAATGAATGCAGTTGTGTATGGATGCTACACTAAGTAATAGTAAGCATTAAGAGTGTTCTCTAAAGCTGAGTGTTACAGAGCACGCCTCTAATTTTGAGCAGAAGAGGACTGCTCAAAATATAACCCATTTATGTGAAGTTAACTTGACTGCATTTGGGTTTTTGCATGTTTTAAACTTCATGGAGATGCACTAAATCAGCTGTGCTAAACATACTTATTAGTATTCAATTTATTTCTCAGTCTCTTTGAAGGAACCATGCAAATGTTTGGGCTTCTTATTTTGTTTTCATTTCTTAGTGGAAAATTGTATCCATATAAGCAAGCATGCCCTGAACAATAATAGTAAACCATTATTTCTCAGATGACCAATATCAGCAGGAATCTCATATATTTCACTGCTGGAGTTGATTTCTAAATTCATTGAATAATTATTGGTACTGCTTTTTATATGTGACAAACATTCTTCTCTCTCTGATTCAGCTGACTCTTACAACGATGTTCATAAACACATGCAACCCAACATGCAAGAGTTGTAACTTTCAGGACATGGGAAAAGGAAGGATAAGAATTTAACAAACATTTTAAAAGAACAACATAGAGTATATCAGCAAGTTTGTACTGTGTAGTTTAACACAAAAGTCTGCTTCAGGTTGTTTTAATAACTTTTACATTTTGTTTTTTATCTTGTCAAAGTGCAGATATTTTATTGCAATGTTAACAGTCATATGGTATCATGAACTGTTCCTATCATGAAGAATAATGTTGTTGGTTTTAAATTATCATAACAAAAATGCAGTGGTACAAGATAAAGTGCCTCTGCTGAATAAAACCTGCTGAAGCTCCTGAGATTTCTGTAGCAATTATGCAGATGGTACCGCTCGATGGTTGCATGGCATTCTGTGTTTTGCTGTAGATCCAGCAACAGTTGTATTGGTGTATTTTGGAGAACAGCACTTCTTTTTGTGACTTCTGGATAAGGAAAGCAATCTGAATCCTGCAGATTTGCTCAACCATCAGGTTGTGCTGTGTGTCACTGGGATTTCTTAAGCAGAGCACGCTGATGGAGCAGTGTGGGTCTCTGCAGCTGGTCTTATAAAGGTCTGTGGGATATTAATTCACTGCAGGGGAAGGTACTGTCACCTCATCAGCACCATTGATTCAATGTCAGACAGAATGGGGAAAAAATGTGATTAAATCTGAGAATTAAAAGGAAAGTTTATTTAAAAATAGATGTATTATGTAATATATCTCATAATATATATGTAATAGGTGTATTAACTAACACCATGCGTGTTAATTAAGTCTGTAACACCTTTGCCGGTCAGAGCAGAACAACAGATTACAGTTTCATTCGTCAAAGGGTTAATTGAGTTTTTAAATAAAGCACTGCAGACATTCTCTACAGCAGTGAAACATCAATTTGGTAGAAGAGAGAAATCCTTTAATAGCCTGTAACTTAAATAGTTTGCCACCAAAATGAATTTATTGGGTATTGATTGGGTCCCAACTCACTTTTAATACCAATTGAGTATTGCAGCTTCTTTCCAACACCCTGCTGGCTTTTTACTTTTTGCCTTCCCCCCCCCCTTTGTTTTCTCATACAGAAAGCAGGGTAATGGAGTTCAATTCATTTTAGAAGTTAAGTTCAGGATAAGCGCTGTGAGAAAAGCCGGTATGTTTGCAATGACTTTCCTTTCTTGCTTGTGAAATACTGTTCTCTTCTTAGCCCATGGCTGGTGCCTTCCAACTGGAGATAGCAATTCTGCTAAGATTTCTTCTTCTAGAAGCAGCTGCACTTAAAATAGCTCCATATTTTTCCATTTATTTACCATCTTACCCTTCTCTGGTATCAAAGCCAAATCTTTTGAAACCACAGCAAAGTTTCTCAAGGCTCAAAAATACACTTTTTAGGATTTTAGATTGACTTCCATAAATTGAAATGTTCTGGAGCTGGCTTATCATCACTTAACCTGCCACACTCCTGAGTGACAGAGCTGGAATTTCTCAGAGATTCTGGTCCATGGGTTTTATTGTCCCTCACTCAGCTGTATATCCTCAATTGTAGCATCATTGGCCTGTATGCAACTAACTCATTAAGAAGTGCAGATAAATCTTAGTTTATTTCTCAGATTACTTCACTCCTTGGGAGCAAAGAGAAAAAAGAGAAGGTATGTACATACATACATATGTAATACATCCACCCAGATGCACACTTTCCAACTTCAGGCAAGTTGTATCAGTTAACAAAGTGAAAACTAAGTTTGCCATCATGCCTGCTGAAGCAGTGAAGCCTACAATGCCAGCTGATAAGTAATGAAAGACTACAGCATCTCAGTATTGAGGGGGATTGATATTAATAAGAACTATGATAAACTGGAGTGAGCTGAAATTCTACCAGGTTTGGGAAGGCTGCTTAATGATCCTGGGTGCAGAGTATGTGTCTTTGCTTCTTTGTGCGAATGCATCCTCATTTGAAACACTGTTTTGGTTATATCATACGGTATTAAAAAACAATGGGTTTGTTAAGATGGAAAAGAGCTGCTGTATTTTTCTTTTTTTTTTCCTTTTTTAATGAACTGTAGAAGGCGCGGATGTGTTTATTAAGAAAAGCAATAATTGTTCAAATGTTAATGGAATCATACTTCAGAGTATTTGCATTTGATGGTCTGTTAGGTTAATAATGACTCAAAATTAATATCGTCATTTGTTTCTTGAGAATTCAGCATAATGTGAACATATTTTTAATTCAGCTTCTCAGGCTCCCAGATACACTTCCAGCATTAGAGGGTTGTAAAGGCTTCTGATATAGGTAAAATAACTCATCAGGCTCCTTATTGTTCTTTTCAGAAAAGGGAAAGAAGAGCGATGCAACTTAAAATCTGTTCTTTTTTCACACAAATGGTTGAACCTGCTTCAGCGTTACTGTCGCCTCAGTAGCTGCCTGCATGGATAGATGGGTCATTGGTACAGCATCAGCTTGCTGAACCAGCTAAGAAGCTATATGAAGCAGTTAACAAAGCCAAGAGCTAAATTGTCATGATTGAAAGGGTCAGATTTACTGCTGTGCTGTGATGAACAGCAGTGGTTTACATCTTTAAGTGCTGTCATTCTGGGTGACTCTCTATTTAACAAACTACTCTTGCGTCTGAGTAATCTGGGAAAGGTTGGTCCTTCTGGTTGGGATCACAAAGGATTTTTTAAACTTGCATTTTGCAGGACAACTATGCAGGAAAATCTTTAAATCTTCAGATACAAGGCAGTGTGCCTCTGCTTCTGCCCACAGCACAGCAGTGACCCCATGCTGTGAGAAACTTGTAACTGTTTAATTTGTATTAGTTATATTGAAAATAGCAGTGATTCAAATAGCATTACCTTACACAATTTATGCATATGCATTTTTTGTTGGTTTTTGCCTATGTTTATGTGGCTCTGCATTTCCATTAGACATTTACATTTAGACATTACACCTAAATAATGCACTGGAAGGAGCTCTGAAATAGAAGGTTAGCACAGCTAACCCTGCAAGATTCCCTAAAGAGAACCAGCCTCCCCATGCAGGCTCTGTTGCTACTTACTCCTTTGTCCTCCCAGCAGTTGCTGAAGAGTTGTGGGATTTTTGTTTGTTTAATTTTTGTGAAAGAGAGAATGAATATTTACACTTTATTTCATGCAGGCAGATAAACATATATAATGGCATTTCTTCTCTCCTTTCCATAGAGCCATACTGCAGATACCCAGTGTTCCTGGGGCATTCAGGTTTGTGATACTTTTGGAAATACATTTGGCAGCATTTCTTCATATATCTTTTCCAGTAACAGCTGCAGCTTCTTTGCCTGTTGTGTTTTCCTTCTGTGATGGGTTGCAGTCAAGGGTAGTTTGGGGAGATGGCTGCTTCCTCTTCTAAGCATCTAAGCCAACCAAGTTTGGCTGAGTTTTCGCTTCTCTCTCTTCTTTCTCTTCCCTTCTCTTTCTCTCCTCTCATCTTTTCGGCAGTGTGTTGTGGAGGCAATAGCAATAGCAAAGTTGCTCTAGGAGGAAAGACAGAAGCTGCCATAGAATCATAGAGTAGTTAGGGTTGGAAGAGACCTTAAGATCATGTAGTTCCACCCCCCTGCCATTAGTGAGTATTATATAGTTAATACTGATGTACTCTTTTTTGACAGTGAGTGGGCATTTTTGATGTTAGGTCTGACCTGCAGGTTTAGAAATAGTTGTGGGTTTGAATGGTCGGTCAGGGTCCTTTTCATATTGGCGGTTTTCTGTGGGCAGAACTAGATGCCCCACAGTGGAGCTGTCAGATCAGCATGTTTTACAAGCTCCTTCCTTCACAAAGGTCCTCATTCGATGGAAGGAGATGGAGCCCGGAGCGAGTGTGACAGTGCTGCAGGGCTGCCGGTATAGCCCAGCTGACTGCAGGATGCTGGTGGGGACTGGGGTTTGCTGCACCAGAGAGCTGTGCTGGGTGCCAGAGCTCGAACTGGACAGTGTGACAGCAGTGACCTTCAGATGGGCGCATGGGTTCGATGGCTCTGTGTTGGTGTCTGACATTTAGGGCAATGTCAAGGTTGAAGGAAGACATTGCTGCAGATGGTGATTTGCAGTCTCTTCTAGAAAGGATGCTTAGCTCAAAATTTAATATCTGATGCTTTTAGCTCTGGAGATGTTTAATTCAGCCATGTGTGTAAACCAGGATGATGACCTTCACAAAACCCTGAGCCATTAGTTAATTCAAACAAACATAAATGTTTGACCAGTCATAAATACCACAAAGGTCAAATGCGTAAAAAGAAAGGGAAGGAGAATAGAAGCTTTATATATATATAGGGATAACCAAGTTTAGACTCTTACTGATATTTAAATGATTCATTAACATCCAAAATGGAAAGATACTTCTTTTTTATGCTTCATTTTGAAGTTACTGTAACATAGCAATTTCTACCTGCAGACACAGGTCTGACAGGCAGCACCATGTTTGTGGTGGTTTTCATTGCTAGAGGTCTGTTTGTTTTGGTTTTGAATTTTTTCATTTAAAATACAAAGTATATATGCAGATAAACAGCTCGTAGGGTGTTTTAATAATGCTACTGGTTTTAATCCTAGAAATAAGAGACCCAGCTGCGTTCTTTTTGTTACTTGCATTGTATGCTACATACATATGTTTTTACCAGAAGATATGAAATCAAGATCACCTTCTGGTCCGGATTCAGTGGTTTACATCAAAGTAAAATGTTCACAAGATTTAAGTGAGCTTTTCACATACCATCAGATGCAGACAGGGGCTTCAGACTCCCACTAAAATGGATCTGTTTCCAAAATGAAGATTGCGAAGTCGTGTAAGTGCTTCAGAGAATTTTACCTTTGTTTCTTCTCATTCTTTAACTGCTTGTGTGTAGGGGATGCCTGAATAGATCAATTTGTATGAATTCACTTTTTTTTTCTAGAAGAACCTCTTGTCCTGTACCGTTATTACAGAGCAGCTTCCTTCTTCCCTGCAAACCATAAACAGGGAATATCTCCCTGAAAACCATCTCTCCAAAGCAGTTTGGATATATGAGCAGCCCTTCTTCTCTGCGCTTTTTCCCCAGGTCTCCAACAGGGCAAAACCAGTGATCCCCCCCTTTTCTCCTCCCCTGAGCTCATGCACTCAGGTCCCACTCATTCACCAGTGGATGAGATTGAGCTGGAACAGGTCCTGCAGCTGACCCTATGAAAGGCTTGATGCATCGTGGTGAGCCCTCCCTCCCCAGGAGCCCCTGAAGCATCACAGCCCCTGACTTGCCTTGCTGGTGGCATCACCCCTGAGCTAGGGATCAGACAGTCTGGATTGGATTTGGTGGAAGAGAAAGAGCTGGTGCATGCAGGCTTTCCCAGCAAACCTGGTAGGATAGGAACTCCTTAAGGTAGTTCTGTACTAACAAGTCTTTGCTCATTGCCATTTTAAGGTGGGCAGATATTGCAGTGATCAGTGACTCAGAAAAGGCTGCACAGTTACAATGATTGTGATGAAGACCTTTGGAAATTTGAAACAACAGCTATATTTTACCTGCATTACTCTGAAAGATTTTGGCAACATGGATTATGGAAGATAATAGTTTGTAAAACCCAAAAGTAATAGTTTCTAGTGTTTAGGTTAGTGTTAAAAGCTTGTTCCCGATGTCCTCTAACTTCTGTCATTTGGATGCTGGGAATTCAATTCATTAAATAGATTGTACTTCTTAAAATAAAATTTCACATAGTAACAGTTCTCTGCACTCGATTTTAATACATGTTAAATATTTTATTACTTTGCAAAACTCAGAGCCTAATGATAAGGAAATACCTTGAAAAGCCTCACAGTCTTTAGGAGTCCTTGCATTTTTAGCAAGCTATTTTCTCTGTAATCGGTAAGCTCCATTCTGCCTTTGATTTACTTTCTCTAACTACATTGATTTCTATAGCCTAATATATATTTAATTTGTAGGGATGTGATTGCAACTAATATTATAGAGCTTTTAAAGGGCAATAAATTCCAGAGTGTGTTTTATAGATTTTTATTGCTTTTTCTACTTCAAGTATTTTAACCACTGAGGAAGGTATAATTTATCTTATTGTTAAGACTTCTGTGCAGGTTTTTGTTGTTGTTGTAATTCAGGTTGCATTGAGATTGAGTGGTATGTTCACATCTTCCAGAATGCATTCCAACACAGTTCTCTATGAACTGTTTTCTAATTTATAAACTAATTGGTAAGGGAAAAGGTTGACTTCCTGTGGAATTCGAGCTGATACTGCGTTCCTAAAGCTCTGTATAGCCCAGTTGACTTACAAAAGTTTGGGATGTACAGCTAATGTGACCCCTTCCATGTGGGGAAGGAGAGAAAAACTGCAGACATACTAAAACCAATTTGTTCTTTAGGTAGGTTGTGGGGTTTTTTTGGATGTCACCTGCCAGGAGCTTATTCCCACATCTAAAGAATGGTGAGAGAAAAGTGGAGGGAAATGTTGAAACTGCATTATCCAGGACACCTGTAACCTGTGTGGATATCCAAAGCCATGCCATAAGGGCACTGGGGAAAGTTACTGCTTTATGGAACCCCACAACAGGCATGTGGTCTGTGGTCATCTAGCACAGACTGCACTATTGCTTCAGAGATGGTGGTGGATAAGTGATTAACCTTTTCCTGTCCACTCCTGCTCTCAATTGACAAAACACCAGGCAGGTACACTCAGGGCAGGCATGGATACCCTTCCCATGCCTCTCTGCTATACATTGCCTTCCACAGCTGTCAAGTGGAAGTGTGTGGAGAACACGATGCCAGCCTGTTCTTCAAGGTCCAATGTGGTGGAAGAAGGTCCAATGGTGGAATGGTCCAATGGTCCAATGGTGGAAGAAGGGCCCAGAGAGGAGATGGTTAGTCTCCATCCTTGGGGATACTGAGAACTCGACTGGGGAGGGTCCTGAGAAGCCAGGGGTTGGCTGGTTGCTGGGGGGTTGGACTAGATGACATCTAAAGGTCTCTTCCAATATAAACTGTTCTGTAAATCCGGGATAGTTTTTGTACCAATCTACCTGCTTAGTTTAGTTTCGGAATCAGGTTTCTATTACCTTAGTTCTGGCTTGTAACATTAGTCTTCAGTTTACTCATGTTGTGGTGGATTTAAAAAATATTGTGAGAATTGCAGGGTATAATTACAATTTTATAGAATTACACTGAAATTTGCATTTTTTTAATTCAGATATCTTAGCAATAAGATAATACATGCTTTCACTGTAGATTCCCATTGTATGTGAGTTTTTCTAGCTGTGTTGATAGTGTTGACATAGGCTGTCTTCCCCTTTTAAGTCCCTGAGAAAGGATAAACAAAAGAAAGTTAAATAACCCTATGTGACAGCAAGAGGGAGTTCCCAACTGGAGGTATGAGAAGAAGCTTTGAAAGGAAGAGGTTTGTGGTTTAGCATGACTAATGTTAATTTGGACTTATGGACAAGATGAGGAAGTCTACACTGAGCAGAGTGGCTACACATGGCAAAGTACTATATCAGTTGTTGCCAAGTATGGTAGAGAAAATGAAGAAAAAGAAAACGTGGCTTAGAAATTTCTTTTCCAGTCTCTGCTTATCAGCATGAAACATCTGCTTCAGCTGCACTGGCTCCCATTGACAGTCAACATTACTGATACGGCGAAATTCCTACTTACATGCAACACAACAGTACACCTCCCTGAGCTGCATTGTAATACTTTATTATTATATGCATGTGATGGAGGGTATGTTGCAGGTGAAAATGTAAATGGTTCCAGTGCACTTGGATGAGCATCACATATGGAAATTAGCATTGGCACAATTAATTTTTGTTTGTTATAGTCTTAATGTTGCTAAGCTACAGAAGGGAACGGATCACGCCGAGGAAATCTACAAGTTGCTGACTGTTTGCACAGACTCATTTAAATGTTACACTAATCGCATGCTATAGCCTAGCTTTTATTTAGTGTAAATAAAATGGGTGCCTTTTTTAAAGCCACCATCTTAGTTAAACTATTCCTGTCTTTGCTCGTTATAATACTTGTGCCTGTAAATAGCAAACCAGCAGTGCTTTGGTCAGCTTCTTCATCAAAGAAGCTTCTTGGTCAGACATGTACAGACGTGAATATGATCAACTCCTGTATAGTGCAAAAGAACAATGCATTTTTATTTAATAATTGCATTTACTTCCATGTACATCTCGTAAAAGTGGTTTCCCAAATAACACAGCCCAGTTTCACACCCACAAATAAACACAAGCTGACATACCTCATGTTAATAATCTTGCTTCCGAAGTTGAAGTGCTTAACTTATTCCCCCCATAAATTCCCAGGGCAGTTGTGGATTATCAGAGCTTGAAATATGGAAGATATATGATTTCATAGGCTGATGAAATGGCTAACACTGCTCAAAAGATGAAAGGTGACATCTTGAGTTCGGGATTGAATAGTAGCAACCTATGAATTGTTCTTTCCCTATAGTTCTTCCTACTGCCCCCTCAAAATATCTTGATTGCTTTTCTAAAACTAAAAGAGGGACTTGATTTTCTTTGAATTTTTCTTTTACATTCACCATGGATTTCATTTATTTTCATGATAACATGAGCCCATTTCATGTTAGAGATTAAAAATGTTTGAGGAAGCGAATAAGGACAGACCTTTGATGAGCTTTCACTTAAACCTCTTGTTAATGAAAACATTACAAAGTTATACTATAGGTAGCAGAATTTGTCCTATGAGAGTAAGGTAAGTTTAAATGACTGATGTTTAAGTATAGTAGTAAATGCATCAATTGTATGAAATATTTTTATTTACACTTCTGAAAAAGGCAGATTTTGAGTCTCCAAGTGTACTGCTTGTTCTGAAAACCTGCCACTGTGCTCAGGTCAGAATTCACACCTTTTTCGCACTCTAGAGACCTGTATCTTTGTATTTTTCTGTTGTTTCAGCTTACTTGGCAGTGCCTTACTTTAGAGGACAGGGAGTATTTTGAACATTAACAGTCTTTTCACCTGTATTTCCTGAATGAAAGTTTAATTCTATAATGGTTCTAAGATAATGAGTAAAGTTTGATGAAATAGATACAATTGTGTTAAATTCTGCAGAAGTAGCATTATCAGACTTTAATTTTATATGTTTTGTAAAATATATGGGTTTCATTTCAGGGCATATTACTCCAAACATAATTAAAATTATACTTAATATTAAAATCATATATTAATTATTTCTATGCAAGATACTTAATTCTAAAATGGCTGCATTCTTTTTAGCGGCGGAAAGCTATTACTCAGCAAATAAGGATTTGCAGTGAACTGAGTATTTATCATATAGCAAAGTATTACAAATCAATTATTTAAACCGTTGTTATATTTTAAGTCTATGAATAAATCTTTACAGCTGATTTATTTTACAGATGCTTAGACATGCCACTCAGTATCACAGGGTAGTTGGACTTAGAAATCAATTTGTGGCTCTTAAATATTAGATAGTTTTAATTTCCTAGAAGGAATAAAACCCCATATGTGCTATCAAATACATAGGTGAAGAGTTCTTGATGCTAAGGATGCAAAAAATCAGTACATGGTTAGCACATGAGACGACTCAGTTGGAGCCAGTAATGAACCCACTACACACACCGCATGGTTTCAATTACAGCTTTATATGACTAGACGGCATGGTGCCAGAAACAAAAGATTGAAACAATTTAAATGATTCTCTTCTTCATGGTTCAGATACTTGAGCCTCTGGTTTCTGTTCTTTTATTAATGTTCACTTTTATCTGTGCAGAACTCAGACTTAGAAAATAGGAATTCACTGCTTGAATATGTAGAATGCCGCCTTGTTAAAGGATGCTATAGTATGATCTGGTAATATATCACTTAGTTAATTATTTGCTATGCAATAGTTGCCTTCAAGGTTTATGTGCTCAAGGTCAAGAACTGTTTCTGGAAATTGTCTAATTTGTCCCAGTCAAAATTAGAGAAGTTCTTCTAATAGACAGTTAGCAAAATAAAGGTCATAGTCTCTTCTTCATATAATTACTTAGCAGTTAAATCATTTACACCTCCAGCGGTGTCATCTCTTCACCACCTCCGCAACCTGGGGGAGAGAAGGAGGCAGACACTTTGCAAGATACTATAGTCTCTATTCCTCTTGTTGAAAATGTCTTACTGTCCAGTGCTTCTCTGAAAAATAGAAATACTCATTGTTTCAGTTCCTGGAGATCCCCTGATCAAACCACCTGCTGCAGGATTCCTTGCTGCTTGCCTGTCAAGACTGCCAGCTGGCATAGTGGGTTTAGTTTCCCTCATCAGGCAGTGGCAGCAAATTGCTGGAGTTGTCCATTTCAGCTCCTACAAGTTATTTTGATGATGACTTCCTCAAAAGCCGGTAATTGTGACATCTTGGCAGGCTCTTTGCCCTAAACAAGTAGCTTTTTCAAGCTTATACATCACCTACTTCTGTTGGTGTGAAGGGATACTGAAGCTGCATAGCAACTGATTTTTTGGCATTGCCATACATTTTATGAAAGAGACTGTGCAGAGCCATCTGTCCTAGGATGCCCAACAAAGAGGGACATCATGACATTCAGGGTATGTAGACCCAGCCTATGGATATCTTCTATAGGGATTCATGTCTATTATGGAGCCAATGGCTGAGGAATGGAAAGGGAATGTATCAGTTTATCAAGCACTATTAAATGCTTTCTAAAGCCTCTGAGCACACTTTTAAAGGAAGCAATGCTTTCTTATAACCTCAGATGTTGTTTTTTTTTTTTTATACAGTCTGTTTAGGCATAATAGATTTTCATTTGTAAAGCTTATTAAACTGGAAAAATAATACAGCCAGGTTTCCAATTGCAACTCAACTGATTTATTCTTGTAATTATTCAGCAAAGTAGGAATTGTACAGTATTTAGTACTTTTCTTAAAATGAGACCATCTAATGTAATTGAAGGTGTGCAGATGTGAGTGGAAGCCATGCCTGGATGTGTAGGTTGCTAGGTTTTGCTTTACCTAACACTTATTTTCTTCATGCAGTTGGAGCAAATGCATGAAAAAAATACCAAAAAGGTAATTCCTTACTTGTCTGCCTGTATTAGCATCTTACAGCATTTTGCTTTATAAAATAAACTATACTGATGCTTATTAAAAATAGCATCCAGTGATACATATTTGCTTTTAGAAAGTTGTATTTCATCAAATTTATTTTGTCAGTCACTTAAAGTTGCCTCTATTTAATTGCTGCCTTTATACCTGCATGGTATAGGATTTTAGACTGCATAGTAAGGATTTTATAGGAATCAGTCATGGTTTTGCAGTAGTTCCAAAGCTATTCTCCACATACATTCTGTTACCACTACTGTGCTTGTTTATCTTCTTGTCCTGGAAGATTTCTTTGCCATACATAACCTGTCTAACAATAACCATTCAACATTTTTGAGCTAGCCTTTTTTGCCCATATGCTTCTTAACTCTATATAAAATGATTCTGTTCCCAACAAGTCTTTGTTCCTTAAAATAATTCTTCCCTCCACCCAAAAAGCAGTAAAATATCATAAATGCCTGGATAAATACAGGTTTGGGGATGCAGTCTACTGTAAATGTTAACACTACCAAAAATAATCTGTTTTTATCAATACCTGATTGCCATTTTGTTAACCTTGCAGCAGTATATTTTCTCTTTAATACAAGACCAGACCATAACCTGATATCTAAATCTTTTAAGTCTTGACTTCTCCTGTTCTTCAGTTATCGTAATGAATTTTTAGTTGCTTGAATTCAATTCATAACAATCAGTTCCTTGAACTTATTCAGCCTGTTTCTTAAACTGGCATCTGTAATTTTTAGGTACTATAACTTCAGCGTTATGTGAATTTGAAATGTGGGATCAGAATGAGAACTCTGTTTCATCTTTGCTAATTTAAACTAGATCCAACTATTTTTTTCTTATTCTGCTGTGTTAAAAAAAGTCATTTAACTGTGTGGTTCCTTCCTTTCTGTAAAGTAGTTCTGACTTCTGGAAAAGGTTGAGAGTAAAAATATGTTGGTCCTTGGGGAATATGAAGAGCTTTTGGACTTAAGACTCAAACCTTCATATCAAACTTCTGTCTGAACTTTCTACAGTAACTTTCCCTTCACAGGATTTATCAGGAAAAGGAGTTCTACATAAAAATATGCAATTCTCAGTTTATCTATAACTTTTGGGAAAAACATGATAGTTTAAAAAATCTTTATACAGTAAATCATCAGTTTAATTTCTACTAGAAATATCAAATAGAGATAAAATGGATTCATCTGTACTTCCTAAAACAAAAGAGAAGAAAATAAGAGAAACAAGTCTCTTTCTTTGTTCTGAGTGAAAGAGAATATTTAATCACACATCAGCACAGAATTAAAAAACATAGCAATACATGAAAGTATTCTTTTTTTCTTCACTGAACAAATTAATTGCCAGCAATGGAAAAAAACTACAAAGTGCTGTTTAAAAATAAAAAATACATATCTTAAATTTAATAAACAGGAGCTAACACAGCTAAAATAAAGCTCCAAAACTCAACTAGCAACTGGCAATTGGTTTTGGGTCTCATCAGCTTGAAATACAGATCAAACAATTTTCCTGCAAAAGCAAACTCAAAGGAGTAATTCTACATGCACGATTTTCTGAGACAGACTCATCACAAAGCTTCTCTATAAATGTCAAATGGACACTCTCTAGTTTCATTAATTTCATAGCTGTAATCCAGCCAGATGTGGAGGTCTTAAACCACCTAATGATATTCTTTATAAGGGTCCTTATAATATTGTTCTTATGCTTTTGTAAAAAATAGGTAGGAATAAACATTGAGTACTCACTAGGACGTACCATTTATCTATCACTAGATATGCTGACAAGTGTAGAAAGGGGATAAAGGGAAGAAATTATTACCA
The DNA here is from genome assembly GCA_002631895.1 of Agapornis roseicollis. Classification (NCBI taxonomy): domain Eukaryota; kingdom Metazoa; phylum Chordata; class Aves; order Psittaciformes; family Psittacidae; genus Agapornis; species Agapornis roseicollis. Next base: position 72,620 of record NDXB01001085.1, read on the forward strand.
AGCTGGTGAAAAGGATACAGGATAATTATATCCTTATCCCCTTATACTGACCTACAAGAGAGCAATATGCTGCAGAAATATAAGAGATATAAGCTTATCTTAAACCGGAGGTCTCTGAGAAATTGCAGTGTTTATGCTGTGTAATCATACGCTTCCTCCTGTTTCGGGGTAGGATGACCTTAAACACGATATTCAAGGAATAATCACTGAAATTCATTCTATACTGCAGATGTGTTAATTCAAGTCCACTTAAAAAAAAAAATTAAAATACATTGCTGCTTTTATTTTCCAAGATCATCAAAATACCCAAACAAACATTAAACAAAAAATCTTCTCCTAGAATGCAGGAGCATGGGCAGGGCTGAAAGGTACTCCAGGACAAAAAGATCTTTCAGAGTTTCTGAGTGAATATTTTGCTGGTACCTACTGAATACCTCCTACTTCCCAAAAGGAGACAATAAGGAAGGAGGAGGTATAGCGAGGGCATGTCTGGCATCAGAAGCATTAAGTGAGTGTGTAATAAACCCGAGGGAGAACCATTACCAGCCCATATGAGCAGGGAGTTGGTCTGCAATTTATGGTGGTGAAAATTAGAGTTGAGTATTGAAAACTTCTGGCATTTGTCTTCATTTCTGTGACTTACTGACTATATTGGGAGTAAGTTCTCTGTCACATTTGTCTGCTGGTTTTATTCAAATGTAGAGAACATCTTTAAATAATAAGTTATCCTCTCATGCCTGAGAGGTACATAAAAAAGAATTTAGGCCACTGCAAATTTTCCCCAAAACACAAGAAATGGAGAAACGCACATTTTATTAACTTTCTCCCTTTTTGTTGCTTTGTGTGCCTTAAATGCTTATCTCTAGCATGGTTCTGGTATTTTTAGCAGCATAGTAAGGGGATTTTTACTCACTGCCATACTACACACAGTTCATGAGACCGTGATAGATCAGTTGTAGCCGCATGAGTAAGATTTGGTGCCAAGTTAGCCTATCTGAGATGGCAGTTTAATTGTCCTGAAGCACCTTAATACTTGAAGGTAGTAGTTTATTAAAAGAAAAAGGTATGGCAAAATGGAGCTTCATGTGTTGCTCTCAGGCTGGATGACAAATGAGGATTCACCTTTCTGCCTATTTCAATCTGTTTCTTTTCACTGAGCAGGACCCATCAGCATTCCAAGGTGGGCTTCTGTGGGCTTTTGTCAATATTGTTTATAGCAAAACAAAATTTTATCGTACAGTTTAGTTTCAAGTATTTATTTTCAGCCAGCAGGTGGGATAGTTCTGACTTCCACAAGGCAGGGCTGGTAGCAATTGATGAAAACCAAGATTACATTACTGCTTAATGCTGACGTCTTCAAAAGCCCTGGAGTGACTGAGGAAGATAAGTTCCAAGGAAAATCCATGGAACTTAGGCTCCAAAGACAGATAGGTTGCTCTAATGACCTAAATGGTTGTTCTCTCTCATGCTCTCTCAAATGTAATATTCAAGAGAGAATGGGTCTGTGTAAAAATATCCGGCATCTCTGAACATTTCTAGGCTGTTAAAAATCAGAGTGCTAGACCTTTATCTGATTGCTACCTCTTGCTCTTACCTAAGTTAAGCAGCAGTGGGCTAAAGCATCTCTTACGTAGTGACTGGAGTAAAAAAACCACACACACACACACACACACCCCCAACAAAACGAATACCCTTTAAAGGAAGCAGTGGCTATTCACACAGCAAAGAAAACATATCTATTTTAAACTATAAACATTATTAGCTAGTTGTATCCTTTAAGTTCTTAGCTCTATCATCCATAAAAGGTCTTTTTAGTATTGATGCTCGTTTCATTCATGTATTTGGTGTTTGTTGCCATCATACAAAGAGGACATAATTTTCTCTTACAACTTGCCAGGCATCACAGATTTCCAGTTTCTAGGTGGTGGTTTTCAGTGCAATCCTCTTAATCATTTATGTTGTTACTCGGTTGCTATTCTGTGAAACCTTTCGGGAATCCCTTGTTCTTCTTTCTGGCTCCTCACATATACGCAATACGTGTTTGCTGCTACCAGCTCAATGGCACAGCATTCAGGTAACGAGGCGGAGGAGTAAGGTGGTGGACCTAGATTTCAGTCCCAGTGATATTTTCAAGAGAGAAATTATCAGTCTCACATTTAGTGCTGGACTGATGGATATTTATCTCTGTCCCATGATTTGTTCCTTGGACCATAATTTTGTGTTACGGAAGTTGAACAAATAATGCCTTAGAGCCTTATTTTCTGCCCTGTTATCAGGTGGTATAGCACAGAAGCTGTTCCTAGTCTTCCATGTTCTGCCAATTTCTGTCTTTTCCTGTTTTTTTACAAAGATCATATATTTATGTACCGTGTTGAGTGACTATCATACCTTGTGGTTATTTGAGAATACATCAGCCGAAGACTTAGCTGACACATGGCTCTGACAAAACTGACGCATGGAGGAGAAAATTAGCATCAGAAATGTGAGAGCAAGAGCCATCCCTTTTAAAGATACATAATCCTTTTTGTTAGCAGGCCTTGTAGTAGCTAATGTACCTCAATGACAGAGTGACATGTTCAATTGAAGCTCTAACTTCAGTCAGACTGTTTAAGGCAAACGATGAAGGACAAACTGGAGAAGTCTCACAGATCTGATCACTCTTCATTTGAGATGCGATCTAAAACCAAGGTGGGTCTGCAAACAGTAGCTCCTTTAAGTTCATGTCTGGAGTGCATGATACTAGAAGAGAGACGGCAAGGAGCAATTTTGTCCTTCCCTAACAGGAGACCTTATTTCTGTTCACAACTACTAATCAAAAAGTGAGGAAGACAAACCTCTTCTCAGGGGTGTAAAACCGTAGGACAAGAGGCGATAGATGCAAACTGCAACATGGAAATTCTCATTCAGTACAGGGAGGGAATTTTTACCATGAGGATAGTCAAGTACTGGAACAGGCACCTCATTATCCATCCTTGAAGAACCTCAGAGCTTCACTGGATGGTCTCCTGAGCATGCTGCTGTATTTGGCCCTGCTTTGAGCAGCAGATTGGACTAGACGACCTCTGAGGTTCTTTTGCAATCTACAGGATTCTGTGAATCTTTGTTGTATCCATGTATTTGGGGAAGGTTGAAGTCTAGATTTATTTGTACTAGCCAGTGTGATCTTTTGCTGCTTTGGGTTAGGTTTTTTAAGCTTATATTTGAACCCATACTGCATGATTTTCTTCCATTACAATGACACGGGAGACCTCAGTGAGCAGATAAAATACAGATACAATGGTTTCTCAGTATGGTTAGAAAAAAGGAGATGGAACACTTGCTGACTAAGTAGCTATACTGGAATGCCAGATTTTGCATAAATAAGAAATTCGTGTATGTTGGGTGATAGTAGTCCCCATACTAGTTAGTATGTATTTAACTACTAAATAGTACTACTAAATAGTAGTTAAATAGTACTAAATAGTAGCTAAATAGCATCAAAATTAATGAATATTTTTTCTTCCTTTAGTATCACTTGATGCCATTGTTATGAATACTTGCATTACAGACTGGAGGGGTGACAGATACAGGAAGAGATCTGTTCAAGGCTGCATAAGGCTGTCACTGGCATAAGAAATAAAGCTGGGAGTCTTGAGTTCTAGCTGAGTGTTCTTGCTGCGCAGCCCATCCTCTCTGTCCTTGGTTCAGATCAGCCCTATGACAGAATAAAACAACTGTACTTTCTGATAGTGTTTTATGTACTTTTGTGCTGCATATTCTGAAATGATGCTTCAAACAATAGGGGAAAGTGCATGCAGCTACACAGATCGAACTAAAGGACTTGATCTTATCTTAATTGCAGCTTCCTTGTCAAGGATGGGTGCTTGAAATAGAATATTTTATGTCTGTTCAGGAAGCATCTCTTTTGTCTAGCTTGGTACTTTGACCTTCTTATCCGTTTTGTTATGAATTCAAATTCAACTGGGATATGAATTGTAGTGGAGATTGTGATGGATTTCATGATCAGCAGAAATCATTCTGTGTCATTACCAAGGGATGAAAATATTATAATTTGTTATTTTAATTTATGTATCATCATCCTGCTACATGAGTATTAACTATGATAAACTTGCTGTTACTGCATTGTTACCCTTCTATGAAGTTTTATATGCAGTTGTAATAAAGATACATGTGGCCACAAAAAATGGGCGCAAAATGGAAGAGAATTTGAAGGTGGTTTGGTTTTGGGTTTTTTTTTTTGAGAAGAAGTGCTTGAGACTTTTCTTTCTGGGTTAAAAATTATCTTTCTCATCTAAGTTTGAGGGGACAAATTTTGTTTGGGGTATCTGCACTCTATTGTTGTAGAAAAAGAAAAAGGTGATTGGAGCAATAGTTCTGGTAAAAGCAGGGATTCCTCTCAAATGAGGAATATGAAAGTTAATATTTGTTGAAATGTAATAATTCATTTGAATGACCAATTTTCTTAATAGGTTTGTGGGTTGATTTTTTTACTAAGTTCACAAAATGATTAATAGGTTGATCCAGCCTGCATTCATATTACATTCTAATTCTTCATTACATATTCTCCAATGTCAGAGAGATAAAAGTTCAAATTTGACTCATTTTCATTATCAAGTTGGGGGTGGGGAACTGTAAATTATTCACCTCCACTGAGGAGATCAGAATGAATCTGTTCTAAGGAAAGTGAAGAAAGGTTTCTAACATGTCTTGAAGATACCAATTCTTACCATAATTTCAGTATGTGGACTTTATGGCCAATCACTATTTTCAGACTAAGGCTAGCAAGCCTTTCACTTTTCATATTCCTTTCACTGATATTAGCAAGAGGCTCATTGTCGTGGTTTAAACCCAGCCATGCAGCTCGTTCACTCACTCAACCCCTCTTTCTTTCCCTCCCCTGCTCCCGGAGGGATGGGGAGGAGAATCAAAAGAATGTAACTCCCACAGGTTGAGATAAGAACAGTTCAGTAACTAAGGTAGAACACAAATCACTGCTGCTACCACCAATAATAATAGCGATAAGGGAAATAACAAGGGAAGAGAATGCAGCCTCTCACCAACCACTGACAGGTAACTCACAACACCCCACCCCAACTGAGCACTGACCGAATACCTCCTCCAACACCACCCAGAGCACTCGCCCTTCCGGGTAACTCCCAGTTACATCCTGGCCATGCCGTGCTATGGTATGGAATAGCTCTTTGGTCAGTTTGGGTCAGGTNCGATAAAGGCAATAACAAGGGAAGAGAATGCAGCCTCTCACCAACCACCGACAGATAACTCACAACACCCCACCCAAAGCGAGCGCCGACCGAATACCTCCTCCAACCCCACCCAGAGCACTCGCCCTTCCGGGTAACTCCCAGTTACATCCTGGGCATGTGCTATGGTATGGAATAGCTCTTTGGTCAGTTTGGGTCAGGTGTCCTGTCTCTGCTTCCCCCTGGCCTCCCCTCCTCCCTGGTAGAGCATGAGGCTCACAAAGTCCTTGGTCAGAATAAACATTCCTTAGCAACAACTAAAAACACTGCTGTTATCAGCTATGTTCCAGGGAGACTCAAAACATAAAAACTGCATCAGCTACTAAGAAGGAGAAAAATTGACTGCTACTGCTGAACCCAGGACACTTGTGTCTTCCAAAATAAGTTCTGCTAACATGTTTGTAACTCTACTTTTGCTGGAAATAGGAGCAACTAATTGAATTTAGTAAGAGAAGTAGTATGGACAGTCTGTGTGTGTGAGCGGGTTCTGTGATCCATAGCATGAGCCTCTGTAATGGCATGCTTTACGGTTCTCATACGTAATACATAAATGGTGGTCAGATGCCTTTCTGGAGTTTTATGTAGATATAAAGATATGTTCTGTGAAAGTAGTAAGAGGAGGAGTCATATTTTGACAGTTCATAAGTACTTTTAAGAATACCTGATATGTGTGTGGAAGAGGAGAAATTAATTAAACCCAGAGTTTGTATTTGTTGTCCTTCATTTCCCTTGAAACATTTATCATATTTTGTCATAATGAAAGCATAGATTAAATGCTCTGTACTCCTGAAAATCAAGAAAGAGAAGCATGCAGATTTGTTTTTCACCGTGTACATTTTCTGACCAACTGTCATCAGCAAGTTTAAACTGTGCTTCCTGTTGGCTGGGAGTTTATATTCATGCATAACAGTGAGGTCAGTTGGGCTGAATTCTAGCTCAGGTTTTCTTAAAACTTTGAAAAATTCTGTTGATTTAATGTAGAAAACTCTGAGAAAAATAGGTCAGTTTATGTTAGACCACATGTGGATATCGTGGAATTGTCCAAAGCCATATAGAGAACATACTCAACAGAATTATAAGCACTGAAATAAAAACAAAACAAAAGGAACCTCATTTATTTCTAACAAGGTGAGCAATGAATTTATTCCTATATATTCTGCCATTTTGAATACCTGCCTATTCAGTTTTATGTGACTCTCTTAACTGTTCTGTTCCAGCTTTGAATATCAATAATCACATGCTTCCTGACATCTGGGTTAAGGTGAAGCTATTGTATCTGTCAGTTAACCTCTTTTTTGTCAGCTTGCCATGATGATAGTTTTGTGTGTGGTACAGTCACTAAGGTAATCTCTGTCCTCTGGCAGAATGAAAATTTAGGCTTCACATTCAGTATGAAGACATTCATTATTTTCTGCAGAAATATGTATGCTAAATGCTTCTAATGTACAAACTGCACACCAAGGTGTGTGATGGAAGCAATGCCAGTGTAGAAAGCACACTCCCTTTCTCACAAGTGATTCAGTTTTTGCAAACTTTATTACTAAGTACAGCAATAACTACTTATTTAGCAGATATCATCATGCAGTATTCATCACAGTGACAATGCTCATGAGAAAAGGATGCCATTAAGTACATTGTGATAACGCCATAAGTATGTTGTGAACTATTTCATACATATATAAAATACTTGTGTCATTTCAGACTTGTTTTCAACATATTTCACTTCTTTACAGCTTGAATATTAAACTAGTGACATTTAAAGTGTGTTCTGTTTTGCTTGTGGCATCTTGTAGGTTATTTGGTTTAAAGTAATTACGCGTCATCGCAGATTTCTGTTCCAGTCAGAGATTCAAACACCATTGAGCTCTATGGCTCATGAATGACTGCAGATTTTCAAAAAGGAGAGGTTTGGAAGGTGCCTGTGTGCTAAGTTAATTTTTTTGCGTTAAGAGGAACAGCCAAGATGCAACAACGGGGCCAGAGGAGGACCTCAGCAGAGCTGCTGTTTGAAGCCTTTCTTCCTTGACCTCCAGGACTGTAATAAACTTTTAAATCATTTTCAAGGGCCCTTCAGATGCTCTGTCAATTAAACTGCCGTGCAAGCCCTTTCCCTCTTGGCCTGTAGCCATTACTTACTACAGTCATTAAAATTTAGTTTTAGGAGATATGGCATGGCACAGGAAGATTTTTCATCAAATGGCTTTCCCTACAAAAAAGCAAAAAACAAAAAAAAAAGGAAGGTAGAATATTGGGGTTTTTTAAGTAAAAGTCTCTGATTGTTTAGAAGAACATCATGAGAGAGTACAGCTCTTGGTTACACCATGCTTTTGTACTCAGCTGCTTAACCTGACTATGTCAGTTGTTATGAAAGTATGCAATGAGCTTAAGAGGATGTGTAGTATTAAACGGGGGGGGGGGGGGGGGTTAAAAAAAAATAAAT